>JAOEHY010027931.1:0-71468 GCA_025447955.1 Psilopsiagon aurifrons | reverse complement strand
AAAGGGGGGGCCCTATTCCCCCCCAGCCCTGCCCCACTGACCGGGCGCGCGGCAGAGGCGAGGGGGCGCCCGCCCGCCCCATAGCACGTGATGGAGACCATGAACATGCCCAGGGCGCGGTTCACGGGCGACTCCGGCAGCTCCAGCTCCAGGGAGATGCGGTACAGCTGCCCATAGAGCAGCACCTGCGCGGGGGGCGACCCACGGAGCTGTGGGGCAGAGCACTGCGCCCCACGGAGCCCTCTCCAGCCCCATAGAGGTGTGAGGCAGAGCACTGCACCTCCACAGAGCCCCCTCCAGCCCCATAGAGGTGTAGGGCAGAGGGGTGCACCCCTACAGAGCCCTCTCCAGACCCATAGAGGTGTGGGGCAGAGGGCTGTGCCCCACACAGCCCCCTCCCGCCCCATGGAGCTGTGGGGCAGAGCACTGCACCCCCACGGAGCCTCCTCCAGCCCCATGGAGCTGGGGGGCAGACGGCTGCGCCCCCATGGAGCCCCCTCCACCCTACAGAGCTATGGGGCAGACCTCTGCCTCCTTACAGCCCCACCTCCAGCCCCATAGGTCTATGGAGCTCCCTAAACCCCACTTCCACCCCCACACATCTATGGGCTGTTCCTCACCCCATAGCTCCATTCTACCGCCCAGCCCCACAGATCTCCACCCCCACCTCCCCTCCAGCCCCATAGATCCACAGCGCTCCCCCCATCTCCCAGCCCCACACATCTATGGGGCGCCCCACTCTCACCTTCTCCCTGTTCCCTCCCAACAAGGACACATTGGCAGTGGGGAAGGAGCAAAGCTCTGGTCCGGGAGTGCCGCAATCCGTCCTGGAAAGCCGAGGACACAAAGAGGTTAAAGCCATGTGGGGCAGCCCCATAAGTGCCCCATAAGCGCCCCATTGAGGGCCATTACCGGAAGGCGTAATGGACGGGGCGGACGAAGGCGACGGCGGGGACGTAGGAGTAATAGAAGGTGCCATAGAGGAAGAGCGAGGCCCAGAGCAGAAGGAGCGCGGCGCAGGCAGCGACCCCCGCCCGCAGCGCCGCCCGGCGGGCACCGCTCCCTGCGCCGGGGGCTGCCCGGGCCCTCCTCGGTGGAGCCCAGCCCAGCAGCCCTCTCCGGTGCCGGGGCCGGTCCCCTCCAGGCACAGTCCTCCCATCCCGTGAGCTGTGAGGGATGCTTGCCCCTCTCCACCTGCGGCTTACCCCGGTGTTATTCTTGTGCCCTGCAAACTTCATCCTCAGCCTTCAAAAACTAACGAAAAAAAAGAATCTGACCTAAGTAACAAGCGACAGGACAAGAGGAAACGGCCTTAGCTGCACCAGGGGAGGTTTAGACTGGATTTTAGGAACAATTTCTTCACAGAAAGGATGATCAAGCTTCAGAACAGGCTGCCCAGGAAAGCGGTGGAATCACTGTCCCTGGAAGTGCTCAAAAACCGTGTAGATGAGGCCCTCATTTATATGCTTCAGTGGCGGATTTGGCAGACCCGTGGTAATGGCTGGACTTGATGATCTTAAAGGTCTTTTCCATCCTAGCTGACTCTATGTTTCTATTTCAGCACAAAACCCAACATCCCCAGCCTGACTCCTGCAAGAACGTTTTCAGCACCTCCTGAAAACACGCCAGCATTTGAAAGCCTAAGCACCGAAAAGTATTTACAGCAGGCTTTGGCGTAACACATCTTATCTGCCCAGCCCTGCCCCTGATAAGCACATAAGCTATCAACAATGTAGGGCGACTGCCCCATTGTGTAAAAAGAGGGAAAAAAAGGAAAAGCCCTAAGGGCTGTGTTTATACTGTGTGGCCATTCTCTGGCTTGAAAATGGGTTTGTGGGCAAGTAAGCTGGCGTTTTTCCCCACCCCCAAAAAACCTCCCCTGTTGAAACAAGGCGGTATTTAGGTATCAGATCACACACACACTCTCCAGCAAAATACCCCCCATGAAAAGTTTCGCTGCATGTGCTTTCTTCCTAATGAACCAACTTCGTGTTTTCTCATGGTTATTTTTTCCATGTGTAAAAGTAGGCTTTTTTCAAGCTGGGTTGCTTTTAAACAACAGTAAACTTCAACTCAAATACAAGCTAACCCTGCGTTGGACAGGTAACAGTGAAGAGGATCCCAGCTGCAGACACACACCAGAACTCTGCACAGAATGTGGAGCAAATGCAGCATACATCACCAGGCTCAATGTGATCAGAAACATACAGTGAAGATGCAAAATGCATTTTTAAAACCCTTCTTGTTAAAACACTTCAGTTATTTCAAAGTGAATACTGAATTCTCAGCTATATGTGATATTCCTTCTGAGTGCAGAAAGGGATTTTACTCGCACAGGTTTTCAAATCTGTAACTTCACATTCCAGTGAATCCCAGGAACTAGCGCCCTGCAGCCCTGCTGATTCTTAACTCATCACTATTTTATTACCTGGAGATTTTCAGAGAAGATGCTTAGCTCCTGAGATTTGCCTCACCCTCTCATTTTTAATCTGTAAAAATTCTGACTGCTTTCACTAGAAGTGGTCAAAACCTGCTTCAACAAAATACCTTCCTCCCTGAAAACTTAAGGCTTGGTTAAAACTCAAAAACAGTGACAGTGTGATGCACGTATCCTCAGGAAGCTAATTTAGGTTTGGGATGGTCTGAAAGAGTCAAGAACCGTTCCTGAGCAGCACCATGACTCTATCCTTTTGCCCTGTTCTTCATTCAGGTCAACATCTTGCTCGTGTCTTTGCCTACTGTTCTGCAACTTAGTTATTGCATTCTTTCCCAATTAATGAAGGAAAAAAAGTACTTTATTTTTACTCCATATCTAAATGAAAACTAAATTCAGGTTTTTGTAAGGAAAGCAGTCACTGTCCAGACGATACTATTTACCAAAACCACACCTAGAACATTCAGTAGCATCACAAGGCAGTCACTGCAAACATTGCACGAAGTATCTATTTCAACTTTACACATGAAGATTATCAAAAGTTATTTCATTGGCGTGAAAATACATCTTCTACCTCAGAAGTTAAAATTACCCATTTCATCCAAAGGAAGCATCAGCACAGGACTAAAGCAGTCTAGCTCTCCTGCCAGTCTTACCACTGTGGTTCAAAAGGGTTAATGGTGGTTACTTCTCAGCCGCACTCTTTGTGGCTATTTGATGCTTAGGTTCATGGAAATAACATTGTCCATCTCTAACAGCTGGTGGTATTTGGTAGCATTTATAACATGTATAATAGCTAGCAGCCTTGTGAAGGTGCCTTGTCCTCCAGGAAACAAACCAAAACTATCCAGAGTTTTTCCCTAGTCTTCTAGCACTGTGGTCCCACCTTGTTTCAGCTTTATGTGAAAGAAGATATCTCATTACCCATCCTTATTCTGAAGCAGTTTTCCATTCTTGCTCTTTATACAATGTGAATTAGAAGCCTATCACTGGAGCACCTCTCATACAAAGACAGTCTGAGAGAGCTGGACTTGCTCGGCCTGAAGAACAGAAAGCTCCAGGGAGACCTTATTGCTGCCTTCCACTACCTAAAAGGGGCCTAACAAGAAATCTTGAGAGGAACTTTTTCCAAGGCATGTAGAATGGGGGGGCAATGGTTTTAAACTGAAAGAAGGGTGATTTAGGTTAGATACAAGGAAGAAATTCTTCCCTGGGAGAGTGGCTAGGCACTGGAAGAGGTTGCCGAGAGAAGCTGTGGCTACCCCATCCCTGGCAGTGTTCAAGGCCAGGTTGGATGGGGCTTGGAGGAACCTGGTCTAGTGGAAGGTGTCTCTGCCCATGGCAGGGGGTTTAAGGTCCTTTCCAACCCAAACCATTCTATGATTCTTTTTACTACAGCTACTGGACTGCCATTAATTACCACTAGCACAAATCTGCAGTAACTGTAAAAAGAAAATAAATTTAAAATAAGCTAAAAGATGTACAGGCAGATAAAAAGAATTCTTTTCTTTGGGAAATATCACATTTCTTGAAGCCAAATGGTGTATCAGCATATAAGTGATCAGGGACAATCAGTATTCAACACACATTCAGGTCTCTTTTGAACATTAGTTAACTTAGGGATATTTGAGAGGCATTTCCAACTACTGAACCATTAAATGTGCTTTCTTTAGCACACACATACGTCATTCTGAAAGGGTAGAGGCTTCGTTAGGCAAGAGCCTACAGCAGTTTCAGAGAGAAAATGGGAATGTGGCTGAATCCCTGTTTCGCAGCTCCCAAATCACAGCCTTGCCAGAAGCTGTGGCAGACATTCGTGTCCATCAGAGCAGTTTAGGAGCTGCTTATTTACGGATGACCCTTTCCTTGTCTTTTTTGGGGCATTTCCACAGGGTGGACACCACCCTTTCTTGATTACAGCCTACAGCTTCACAAGCCAGGCAAGTCAGATACAAACCCAACTGTAAAACCAGCTGTTGCTAAGACTGTAAGGGCAAAACTGTGGTGCTTCATGGTCCCATTTAGACTGACAACCCACGACTCAAACACAAAACAGCCCTTGCGTTTGTCTATGACAGTCCCTGGCAATTAGAAGGGCACTAGTTAATGGGTAGAAGTACCTCCTAGCCAAGCTTGCCTCGAAAAGCAGACAAGGAACAGCTGAGCCAGGCACTTCAGAGAACAAAACCAGAGCTACTGTGAACGGTAATTTGTACTGCCTGTCAAGAACTACAGCAAGGCAGGATAGTAATCTAGTCTCAGTTGTGTCGATGGCTCTAGGATGAAGTAGCTCACTAGAAATACAGAAACATCTGACATTACTAGATAAAATTGGATGGGAGAGAGAAGCACTCTCAAATGAATTTAGTTGGTTAAATACTTTAATTAAAAAAATCAACACTTGAGACAAATATTCCTATCTGTAACTTAAAATTTGCTTTCAACAGTTAAAAAAAAAAAAAGAGAGGAAAAAAACCCCAAATACTCCTTGTTTTTCTTAATATTTCTTTCAGCCACCAAAGATAGTTACTGATGATGTGATTTATTATTTCATACCGTTTGCGTATACAATACTCATGTGTGGAGAGACTAACTAGGTGAGTTCAAATTATTCCTATTTATAAATGAGGAAACTGAGTCACCAAGAACAACTCAACCAAAAAAGAAGAAATAAAATAAAATAAATTAAAATAAAAAATTAAAATAAAATAAAATGAAATAAATACAGCAATTCTTTCACAGAGCTGAAAATACAATTTAGATGTTCACATGTCTAATCTTATACTTAGCCACCAGTCCAAGCTTAGCCATTTTTCCTTTACCCAGGAAAAAGTGAGAAAATTCCATGCCCTCTGAATATGTTGCCGTCATACCTCTGTTCTAAATCAGTGGGAATGAGTGCATACCAAAAGTTATGGGAATACCCCTTACAGTGGCTATAATACTTTCCCACTTCAAGCAAAAAAAGCCCCCAGTACTCATAACACCACCACAGGTAATCTTGCTCTAAGACCCAGCACAGCGATTTAAAAACAGTGTCTGGCTTCTGAGTCATGGAAAATGGCTACAGGTTTGAACTCTATCTACACCCAAGTGAATGATTCAACAAACAAGCTGCCAGTGGTCCAGAGAATTCCAATTTCGTGACTGGAAAACCAGAAAGCAAAGACTGTACATGAACACAGCTCATCCTTCACCCACCTGCGGCAAATTAAACTGCATATACGTTATAATGGACAAGCAGTGGCTCTGTATAGCCACTTGCTGGAACGCTCCTCGAGTGCTTTGGAAAGCACTGACTAAATTCAATACTGAGATCATCTGTTTTCTCCAATTGTGGATCTTATACAGGATTTATATTCCCACCTGTCTAAACATTGTCAGCTTTCCATTTTGCCATAGTGTCTGCTCATTGTGCCAAACAGGGACTTCCCCTTTTTATCCAGGCACAGCAGTATGCCTTCAGTTGGCATGGTATTTTTATTCTTTGCAGCAAAGACCTGCATACTACAGCCTGAGGGTCTAGACCTAGAATTCAAGAGAAGAGATCACCTAGGGGAGATTGTGTGTTGGCATAAAGCACAGGACAGGATCTGAGAAGCAGCATCCACTTTTTTCTGGTTAATTCAGGCTTGACATCAGTTTGGTGTTTGATGCAAGTAATCAAAGTTCTCCAACCTAACCTGTATGTTTCATGCTAACATCCTCAGTCTGATTCAGGGATTTCAGTAGCTGGACCTAATACCCACCAGGCAGAATGAACCTCAGCAATGGTTCACCTGCTCTGAAGGGCTGAGAATCTCCGTCTTACACACCTGGGCAATCATTTTCTGGTTTCTCTTTGTAAATATCTGTGATGCATTGCACAGAAAAATAGACTCCCCAGGGAAGCAGATACTGCAGTGTCTGATGGATACACCAGCTGCTGGATCAGCACATTGAGTTGTGAAACCAGGAGACCCCAAACAGGTTTTGTTCTCTCGCTAACCTCATGCTACAGTGCCTTAGTAACTCTGTTTTTTCAGTTCAGGTTTAAGTACATCCAATGAAATTGAGAGAAACACAGAAAAAATTAAAAACATGAGCAATGTAAGAGCCTTCTGAAATGACATCTTAATTCCGCAAGCTTCTAATGTATTTCAAGAGCCTAAGGAGGAATTTGATCAGAGGTAGCACTTGACATTTCAGACTTCTGAAATAATACTTACCCACCCACCCAAAGTATTGTATTGTCAATGTTACAGAACAGGAGAAGGTCCCTTTTTTCCTAAAAGGACAGATTCATTTCCCCTCCCTCTATAAAATAAATGTTTTTGAGACACAGCTGCATGTGTCTCTTCACAAGCACCCCCTCAAGCAGATTGTAAAAACCATAATTAGGGGAGGGGAAGGCCCAGTGTCCTGGGAGACTGAAAGTTCATCTCACATCAGTCTTCACATTTAGTGGCAAGGGAAAAATCTGCAGTTTGAAACCATGTCAGCAAAAGGCAAACACAAATGTTTCCTCTGCAATCTCCATGCATACAGGGATAGGCAGCCTGAAAATCTCTGCAGCAGGGTAATTATGGTATTCTTTCCTTGTTTTATATCCTTCTCACAGAGCCCTTTGATTTTGTAATGTATGTTTTTTGTGGATTCCCAAGCACAATATGTGATATGTTAAAGATAGACTTGCACTTATATTGAGATTTCTAGTCACATGTCGCATCCGTTTGTGGGGATCCTCCTTCCCACAGCATATGAACGTAGCAATGACATGTTCTTGTGCTTTATATGGGTCTCTATTATCTAGGACTCCACTTAGAAAGAAAACTTGCACCTGGATGAAGGATATTGGACTACAACTACTCTTGCAAGCAAAATCACCCAACACAAAAGTGTTGGAAATGAACTTAGGTATGTGCAAACTTATTTTCAGAATAAAATCATGTGTGTTATAATAATAAATCCCACATGTCACATGCTGAAGCTTAACAAACTGCTGCAGACTGGAAATTACCATTGCTGTGTGGTAGTATGAAACATGCGAAATTTCTACGTATTTATATGTATTTTTTACATATTCATACAATATTTATCAAGATTTCTAATGAGGAATTATGCTTTATCATTATTTTTCCCAGTCTTTAAATCTGCTCTTCAATTGCCACTAGAATTTGTGAAATGAAAGCCCACTTCTTACAAAAGGATTTGACAGAAGACAGTATTAGAAAAGGAGTTCCACCACTTAAGCCAACAGAAATTTAATAGAGAATAACATTGCAAAAGATCTCATCTTAAATGCTAATACTGAAAGGTATCCAGGCAGTCACAGATGAAGAAGTCATTATGCATGCAATTCCTTTAGTTAGGTATGATTCTCTCAACTTTGTGATTTTCTTAAAGAAGAGTTAAAAGGGGAACTTATGAAAGTTTTAGGCTGTGGATTCAAGACCATTTTGACTGCAATTGAAAGTGCAGACAGATGGACAATTCAGCCAAACTCTTTGCTGGCTATCCACCAGCCTATGGATGGTAGCAACAATGAAGGCAGTATAAATAATGGAGAGAAGTGCAGTATGGAAAAATCAGTGGCTGAAGAACTTGGGAATGAGATGTTTCTGGAAGTTCCATCTTAATAATTTCGTAGCCTGAACGCCTTCTGCTTCCCCCGCTACCATAAGAAAAGAGATCAGCTTCTCTGGGGCACATGAGGACAATTTTTTCTTCCAACTTTATTGCAAGAAAAGCCTGTGGAAGGTAACCCAGCTGTGAAGGATGTGACTGCACATGCCAGACAAACCTTGCCAGCACCACAGTTCTTCCTATGTTCCCCAAATGTTAACTACTCACTGGGGATTATGCACGTCTTATATGCAGGGAAATAGCAATTTCTTTGTTCTCCAGCTGTATTACAACACAGTGAACTCTTCAGGAGGGAAACCTTTTGCCAACAAGGAGCAAATGAATAACATCTGTATATGGTGTGTTTCTGCTTCCACCATAGGTGAATGCAGTGCTTGTAAGAGATGCTGTTAGCAACCTTCTTGAAGCAATCCAGCCCCAGCTACACCAGCTGGAACCAACTGCGATTCTACTGGAAGAAGCAAGGCAATAGTGACGTAATTGGTGCCTCAGCCAAACTTTAAACTCTGTCCAAATAGAAACAGAGCAAACACATCAATGCAACTTTCTTCTACATTGCCCTATTAGCTCCTCATCAGTGCAATTACTCAAGCTATTCCACTAACTGTTTGAATCCTAGAATATACTTAATTAAATGTCACCAGATTAATCACTAGTCTGTCAGAATGTAACATGCATTTACACTTTCAGCATTCACTGATTGTGACTGATTTCACTATTGTCTGTGATTATTATTCTGTGTAATACACAGATTCTCATTTTTACATAATCAAAATGTAAATTCTATATATTTATGGTGTGTGGTCCTATACATGTGTTGCCCTATAATATGTATTACAAATCATTTTCTTTCTTAGATCTCATCAATAGACAGTCACAGCCTGTTTTTTCTTCAAAACAACTTCGCCATTTCATATTCACTCATTAAAACCATTTTTACTCTATGAGTAATAAACCATCTTTATCTCCAACATTGGTTTAGCTAAAAAGGCCTTGCTACTTTTCAAAGGACTGCAGTCAGTAAAGTGCATAAACCATGTTCATCCTTCAGTACCGTTCCTAAATGTGTGCTTACTTGAAGCAGAATGGCTGGGCTGAGCCAGGCATTGAACATTGAAAATACTCTTTGTAAAATCCATAATAACTGCTTAACAAAGATCACTATTTTTGTTCATAAAACAGAGGCACAGGCTTGGGGGTGACTACCCCACAAGCCCTGGGTATTGTGCCCACTTCCAACATGAGGTAAAAAAGGGTAAAGAGAGAAGGATGCAAATTAAAACGCTGCGCCAAGCCAATTTTTACCCGGCAGACCACAACAGGTCTGAAGGTCACATTTCATGTGCATAAACAGAGATATTTCTAACCCACACTTACTAAACAAGCACTACTTGCTTTAGACAGCCCTGAACAAATATTAATTGAAACCATCTGTAGGACACACTATCTCTGAAGTGACTAAAGATGTACAGTTGACTTTGGACTAAATAACCCAACAGCTGCCACACAGAAAAAGCACATTCATGAAAGTGATTTACTGTTTTAATATAACAAAGCAACTAGAGAGGGTTCACACATGACCCTATGGTTTCTATGATTATTCTCTTTAGGAAAGCACAACCAAGAAAGAGAAAATAGTTAGAAAGCTGCAGTTTCATCTGTATAATTTGTCTGTGAGCTTTGAAGCACCCGCTTAAGGGACGAATTACTCTTTTGCCTTAAAAAATTAATGAGAGAGGGGGTCCTGGGAAAAAGAGAAACAAAAGGAATCTTTCCTCCAGCACATCACCCATCCCAAGGGCCAGTGAGAGTTAGATGTGTTATACTTGGTACAGCACAAGGATTGTTCCTGCTGTAAATCTTATAAATACTGGGAATCTGATAAGGGAACGGGTGCCTGCCTCTCTTCTCCATCTCATCTGCTTCTTAGTGCCTATACAAAAATAGGTCAAAGTTCCTTGCTGCACTGCCTCTTGTATCTAGCAGCTACCTCAGCAGGGACAATGCCAGAAAAACTTTCATTATAGGATATGTGATGAGGGTTACAGGAATGTACTTTACAGGGAACCATTCTGCATAATGGCTTAGCATCATACTAAGCATGCTGTCAAAGTCAACAATGTGCCAGCAAGGCCACGGAACCCAGCAGGCTCTTGAAACACAAGACAAATAATGTAAAAAGGCAACACAGAAGAGGTACTTTGGATTCGTGTGCTATTCTAGCCCTTGAAAAGAACACTCATGGCAAGAAAGCATCTGTGATCTGATGAAAGGATGGATAAAACACACTTGCTGCTGTGGAAGAATTATGGATGGTAACTTTATCAAGATAGCATACCAGAAAAGACAAAAAAGTCTCCAAAAAGCTGGATCCTTTATTGCAAACAAAGCTGGTAGACTTCAAGTAAAACTATGTAGGCTATAATGAATGTTTTTGACTGTAGGGAGAAAAATGAATGGCTTGAGTCCAGAAACTGCCTCTGCCTACATACAAAGCTAGGTCCGTAGGAGACCCTTATTCAGCACGTTTCCTACAAAGGACATTAATTTACATTTTCTTGTTTAAAGAACAGATAACTTTCTCCATGTGAGAAATTCCAGCAGACAAGGGCTCAGAAGAATGAAGGAGCACACTGCAGAGACCACCGCACATTTCATACAAACACTCACCAACTGTTGCCTCTCTGAGATTTCAAAGCTTGTGAGGAAAATGCATTGGGTTAAGGGTTTGCTTTCTTTCAGAGCAGAAATGAGGATATCAACCCTGATTAGCCTGCAGCTGCTCACCTCCTGACAGTGCAGTTTGAGAAGCACAAGGCCTTAATCAAGCTCAGATGTAAGGAAGGATTTCTTTTAAAGGCTATCAATGTTAATGAACAACTGGGTCTTGTTTAAACATACAGACTCTGATATGGGCAAGTCTCTGAGTTTATCATGTCCTTAATCTTTTGAACAGTGAGATTTTATTTGCTAAGCATTGGTCAAGCCAAAGGAATGAGTTTATCCTGAGTGGCAATGGCTGGACTTAAGTCTGGACTTTAGATAGCAAAACATTCAGGATTTTAAGCAATTTTGCCCCAGCTACCTATATGGAGTTTTGGGCTGTCTTTGTAAACCCAGAGACTAAAGGAAACAGTCCTGGAGCCTTACTGTAAAACAGAAAGGCGCATTCTCACTCTACAAGGCTTTTACTTTGTGCTTCTGTATCTAAAAGCTAAAAAAGAGATGCTGAATCTTTGTGCCAAAAGCAACAATACAAACACAACTGGATGTACTAATGTTAGCTATGGTTTTGTTATTCCTTGAGCATGTTAGGAGAAGAGGATTTCAAATTAAACGCCATCCTGAAGGCCAGAAACTAAATACTATATCAGTTTTAAAAACAAACCCTTCAGAAAACTATCCTTTTCACCTCATTTATGAGGTGAATTTATATGGGTTCATTTTGCCCTACACTTAGTTTTTTACTGGTTTTGGTTATGCCAGTAGTCTATAGCTGCAATACTGCTGCAAAAACCATACAGGTGTTTAATTTAAAATAAAAAGGCTGTTGTGTGATTTTTTTTAATCATGAAACTGTTTTTACTGATATTAGATTTTTATGAAGCCTTTTGAACTTACACTTTTAATATACAGTGGTTCAGATCATACACTAAAATATGTCCTGTGAAATTAGAATAGCCCTGCATAATTATTACTAAACCAAGGCTTTCCAAATGCTAACTCACTGATCTGTTCTGGGTACTGCTGCACAACAGCTCCTCATGAATTTATTAATCGCTGCTGAAACATTCAATATGTGTTACACTGGGGCTTCCCACTTCTTCCCTCAGGGTAGACTCCTTCCTTACTGCTCTGGCTCACGCAGCATCTGTATTACTGACTTTTTCAGTAATGCTGCAGTTCAATCTGTGAAGTCTTTAAAGAAAAGAGTTGCCACGGAGAGATGTGCACAGAAATGAATATGAAATACCAATTTGTATGTCCAGCCACCCACTGAAACAAAGACATATTCTCTGCAAGCAAGATTCAACTAATTATGGGGCAAGTGCACTTTTAGTCACCAATGATACTCATTTACTACTCTGCATCCCTTCCAACTGGAGTGGAAAAAGGGTTGCAGCTACTCCTGCAGCTTCTTACCCCTCTTGCTTTTTCTCCTCACTGCGACCAATTAGGAAATTCAGTAACATTTATATTCAGCAAATAAATAATTTTCTGACAATCATGCCCTAAATCTGGAGCTTTACAGATATCAGGTGGTGAAGGACTTCAACTTTGAGCTTGATCCTGCAGCTGCATTAACACTTCCTCCGGGAAGTCTGGGTTTGATCCAAAGTTCTTATCTGCTACCAAACAGCATGAAGTTTAGATTCAAAGTTATTTACGTAAAGATGTGATGGAAATGCCATTGTCAACCTGATCGTCCCATGTCCACATTACATGGATATTTCAAAACAAACACCAGTTACATGAAATTTTGTTTAAAATAATTTTAACTCTGTACTGAAGAAAAATCATATGGTGAGACCAACATCCTGAAACACAACCACAGGATGGGGTCATGCTACTGCTTCACACAGCTTTAAATTCACCACCACAATGATATCCAACACAACACCCAATTATCACTGAAATAGCAGCTTTTTCCTTTAGGATGTAGAGCTTATGTGTCCTCATTAGCAGAAGACTATGGCACAGCTGAGGAAATTGCTGCCCTCAACTTCTCTTTTCCTAAAAGATCGACAGAAATGCTAAGATCACTAAGAGAAAGAAAAAAGAGAAACAGTCTGCCTCCAGATGCCAGCTGACCTTTTGGACATAGGGGAACACCTACCAGCTACGGAAGCTGGAACCCACAGATGGGAGCCCCCAGACTGCCTCTGAATGTCCTTTGATATGATTGAGGGCGTAGTTATATCAGAATGGAGCTAACAGGGACTGCTTGCACTATCTGAAGTCATGCTTTAGTCTTCACTGCAGGCATAATCACTCTTTTAATTAAGTATTAAGCAGTTTGTAGTTTTAAGTAGGGAGACCATGCATACCTATAGTCTTGCCTTAAAAATAATTAAACAGCAAGGCTAATTACTGATCTTAGATGTCTTTTTTTTTCAGTTGGCACTTAAAAGGCAAAAAAACCCCAAAACAGGTTAGTTTTGTTTGTTGTTTGTTTGGGTTTTTTTAAGAGAAAAACTGTTCATCTGCTTGTGTCCTTCCATGATCTGTGTGAAGAAATCTTGAGCAGCATCTCCTTCCTCCCTTCCCCTTTCCTTGCCAACACGTTAGCTATAGCTGATTTCAAACACAAGGAATCTATAGTAACTGATTTTATTTACACAAGGGATTAAGTATTGTCTTATTCTCTTTCTTCAGCATAGTCTTCCTAAAAAAAGAAGAAAGCATTACATATTCTAGTTCCACAGGATGCCAAACATAGACATCCCCTGAGCAAACAGAGTAAGTTACTCAGTAAAACAATAAAGACAAGAATAAGATTACAAGAAAACATCCTTTACAGCTGTAAATACTAGCTGCAAGGCTTAATATTACACCATAACATTGTCATGCTGGGGCTATTCTGATCCCCGTCTCTTCTCACTGCTAAAGCAAGCAGAATTGTTTCATTATTATGGATCTCCCAGGCACCATTTTTGCAGAAACAAAGGGCCGTATGTTGACAAATGAGTCTGACAGCCAATCAAAACTAATACTGGATCACACATCTCTCGTTTTAAGATTTGGCACCCCCAATAAAATAAAATACATTTAAAAGAAAAAAGAAATAAGAAGTGAATAGCCTGGGGAGTTTCTGCTTTGGCAGAACTAGTGTAACACAGTAGCCAAACACATTGCTACTGGCATCCAGTCTTGGAAATTCTAAGCCAGCAAGATCATAGCTTGCTTCAGTATAATTAAAACAGATGTCCAAAAGGAGCCCTGTAAGGCTGAGTGAAGAAATTATACAAAATGTATTTTAACAATCAAAATGTCTCGATCCATCAGGAAAGGGGGAAATGGTACTTCTGTGTTTTGAACCTAAATCAGGAAAATTGAAAAAACAAACAAAAAATAATTATTGATGGTTGTAATTAGATAAGAATTCTCCCCCATGCCCTAAAATAGCCAAGGTCAACACTAGTGCTATGTGTTAAATCTTGGATTCTATAGGTCTTTATTTTTGCAAGCCCAAAATGAAAAGATTTTACAAAGAATTGTAAGCCATAAGCCAAGGTCTGCTAAATTCATGCATTGCCGTTTTCTTTAGAACACTGTTGGACATTTTGATGTCATTGCTCAGACAGGCAAACTTTTAACTACATGGAAAGTGTTCATAGCATTACCCACTACATGTGCTTCATTGCAGTTGCTTTTTCCTGATTGTGGAGGGGAAAAAAAACATTAAACCATTTAATAACTGGTTAAGGAAAGCTCATGCCTAAAACCATTAGGTTCATCATAGCTATTCTTGTCAAGCTCCATATGGTCTCTATAGGAAACAACAATCACTTTGTAAGGAAACGTGATTTTCTGTCCAGCTTCTTCAGTTTCTAATGGAGTTTGGATGTGTCTGTTCACGTTGCTATTTTAAAGTCACTCTCCTCATATTTTAAAGACTTCGTAAACAGAGCTATGAACAGGGCTATTGTCTTCTGGATAAAGCACTATGTCTGATTTACATCTGCATTAAATACTCCTTATGATTCTCTCCAGCAGTATAGAGGACCTTCATGGAACCTTATGAAACTCAGCCTAAGTCCTATTGTCAATGCCAGAATGAAGTAGAAAGGGAGAAGTTAGGCTTCCTAGCATTTAAAGAAAAAGTGAGGTACAAGCCATATGCATTGATACTATTTTCTCCATGGATGGCAATAATCCATATGGTGACATTTCATCTATGAATTCTGTATTTTTTAGCAATATTAAGTAATAGCTTTCTAGTCTCTGGTTCAGAATTGGCACACATACTGCAGCCATCAAAATGCTGCAGCAGATTCATGACAGGGAAGTTGTAAGAAGAATACTTGATTTCCAAGACATAGGCATTAGGAATTTGGTGGCAGAACAAGGATAATTCAAAGCACAGCATTTTTACAGTCAGGCTAAGTAAGTCCATGCAGATAAGATACAGGTATGGCAGAGAAGACACAGGATTAAAGAAACACCCTTTATCCAGCATACAAGATGGTTCCTGCACTCCTCAAGATCAATGGTAAAAGAAACTTCCTACAGCCTCTCCTTAGAGAAATCTGAGGGGGGCCATGAATCAGGTCAATATATTAAGGCTGTTAAAAGAATTACCAGAAGTATTACCTTATTTTAGTTCCAGAATATTCTAAATTGCTTCACTAAAACCTTTCAGTGGCTACTGACTGAGCTCTGCTCTGCTAGTCACAGAACCCAGAGGCATCAGAAACTGCTCGTGGGCAAGACCATCCCCTGCTCTACACTTCCAGCCGTTTTTTACATCACCATTTCAGTGTACTGAGCAGTCTGGTTTCTAGGTGTTACACAGAGTAATTGTTCCACACGCTAAGAGATATTCTATGTGCCACAGGCAGATCTAACTTGTCTTCTTAACTTTGAATAAACAGATGATTATTGGTCTTGTGATCAAATTTAAGACATCTTTCTATATGTCAAAATCATTTTGAGTAGCCTTAACGATCTTATACAGTATAACAGTACAATGGGGAAAACAAAAACACCAGGTAAGAAAACCATACTTAGTCATACGGAGTACCACTACCCAGCCTGAAAATCTGTTTGTCAGGCTATCTGTAGTCACCTCATGGTTCTGCTATGATTCACGAATATAGGAATCCACTTAAATGCTTTCATTAATCCCTGATGTTTTACTGTATGCAAAAGGCATGCAGCTTAAATATCAAATTATACAATAGGTTTAACCTTCTGCCATGGCTCCCTCCTGAATCTCCCTGGCTCAGGGAGGGAAGTGGATGATGAATTTGAACTACGCCAATTAAAAATTTAAAGACAAGGTAGGGCAAAATGTTTTGCAAGATATGGCTATCGTAACTACTACATTTGATTGAATAAACAATATTCTGAAGGCCATGGTTCATCACCTTTTTATATGAATGGCAAATCATTCAGCTTTACCTTGCTGAAAATAGGTTGTGCAACCCTTGTACAAATTAGTGGAGACAGGAGCTGAGGAAAAACCTAAAAAGTATGTTAAGGAAGGGAAAAAACTTATTCTATTAAAATCAAGCAATATTTGCTGTATTCCCCCTCCAGCTCCCTCTCCATTGGTGCTCATTTACATGGATTGTTAAGGGATTGCTGTCGCTGTTGTTGCTCTGAAGACAGTTATATTATAAAAGCCAGGTTCCAGTCCATTGTTTTCATTAAGTTAACAGTTAACAGAAACAGCAACAAAAAAGCCCATCACATAAGCAGACACAAAAGTTACACACCAGCTGACGAGATCCATATTTATTACGGAAAAGCATGACTGCTGTCCTGAATAGCTGCTTCCAGAGCCATTGGGACTGGTCCTACTCACAGGAATCAGAAGAAATAATAAACTGTGGCCTTTTAAAAAAGAAACACTGCCTTGAACTTAAAGATATGGGTTTCTTCCTCCTGAATCTTTCTGGTTGCCTCCTTTCAAGGGGTAGTAATCAGGCAGCTGCAATGCAGGCAAGCTATACAGCTGTGCCCAACAGCAAGCCAACTCCCACTATCTTCAGGCTGTTTGAAATGCTTAGTTGCTTCTAGCTGTCTCCTCAAAGTTATTCGCTCTTTCCTGATGAAATACTACCTGGCTTACCCAGAGGTCTCCAAAACACCCAGGAGCTACAGGGAGAAGAGTTGTCCATCAAGACAAGGGTGTAAGAGCCAGCATAGCTGGAAGGAGTTGCTCTGGGCTCACTGGGGCTGGGCCACGTTGCCACCTACAGTTAACCAGTCCAGCTATACACTCATTCCTTTCATCAACCCTGCCTTCATGACCATCATCAAACCACACCACAACTCACACAGCGGCTGTTTCATCATACCCTCACAGACAGGTCACACAAGGCTTTCACCTCAGCAGAAGTGCTCAAGGGCAGCACCAGCACTGGGTCTCTGCCACTGACCCATCAGTTTCCATGCAAGCACCACTTCTGTCTCATGCTGTTAGCTGAAGTAAAAACCTCTGCTTTGTCTCCACTGCAGTGTTGAGGCTGTGGGAAGTATCTCCCTACACATAACTACTCCACCAGAAAGCTCTCATTGCCTATCCGGTGAATGCATTACCTCAGGTGCCCAGCCTCACTGTCTTGATCGAGTAATTTCACCTTACTTATTCATGCCTCGGAAACAACCAGCAATCCCGTCTTTTGAAATTCACCGTGGTAACTTTAAGATAAAGCATTCAATGGAAAAAAAGATAAAAAGAGAGGTGCCAGAACTAAGGAAGCAGTGTTTGCATCACAGGAGATTTGCTTGCAAACTTCTTTCCAACCTAAATCACAACCCACCATCATGATCTCTCAACCCTGTCAATCTTTTTTCCTAGCTCTACTGAACCTTTTAAGCAGTACAATCACGACCCTAAGTCCTGTAGCATTCACTGACAAACATTTACTAGAGCAAAACCATACATTTCTAAATCTGAAAGCCAACCAAGAAAACTAAATTTTCTGTTGTAATATAAAATCAAAACTGTCAATCCTTCTTTTTAGTTTTTTTCTTTCTTATTTTTCAAGGTAAGCTTTAAATTAATGACCATCCAGGAAATACGCTTGGGGGGTGGGGTGGGGGGTGGTATTAATTCTTCTCATTCAGATTTGAAAGATTAACTCTTCTATTACTAAACTGCATGAACAGCCAATGACTTGCAGTGCAGTCCTCTTTTAAAAGTACATGCAAGATTAGTAAAACCAAAATATCTGGAATAAGAACATTTAGAAAAACTTTGCCATACAGAAAGCTGAAATTTGTGTTTGAGATCTGCTATATCAATTTACAGTTAATCCGAAGCGTGCTCTGAGGGGGGCTCAGGTCACTTTTTAATGGACTTCAACAGCTGCACACACATGACCCTCCCCTCCCCAAACCAGCATGCAACGCACTCGTTTCCAACTATGGATATGATTCAAATCCTTACCAAAAAGATTTGATGCCTGGTTTACATTCAAAATGGCATATTAATTTACAAGAGGCAGGATATCACAAGTTTGTCTTTAACAAAAATGAGTGGGATGGGGCTATTTCAAACTGGGATTGATGCATTTTTCTAGAGCCAGCTAAAATCCTCGTGCCCGTATTCCAGAGGACTTGAGCTTTGCAGAGCTCCAGGGTGAGGAGAAGGAAGGAGGAACCACAAATTTCTCCAAAGCATCACATGATTCTTAGTGGTTAGTGCTACTCTTTGCAGACCAGACAAATCTAAAATCCACTTCTAACAGAGGTGTTGTTCCTCATAGACATTAGTAAAACAAGAGCCCTCCACACAGGTCCTCTGAGGGTCTCCTAAATGTCTCACCCTGCCTATAAAACTCAGTGATTTCTGTGAGAAGACTCTCAGTGTGCATCTTTCAGCATTTGTTTCCTCAAGAAATTCAGCATGTCCAAAACCCACCCTTGCACTCCTCTTCATTTAGAGGAACAACACCTCATTTTGCAAAACCTCACCTTTTCAGCACCTATCCCTATTCAGAAAGCCTAGTAGAGATTGCTCTCAGTGAATGATGCCTGATGATGTCTTTCAGAATCTCCTTCTGAACATTACACCTCATGAAGGGTTCACTGTCATTTCTTGACCTACTAGTTCCGGGCTACAAGGACCTGACATAATAAACTAATATGAAACACAAGTTGCCTCATTAAAAAAACTCCTTTAACTTAAGTATTACTTCTGAACTCACTCCATAGATCTGACTAAGCTGAGACACAACAGAACATGAAATACAGTAAGTGCTAATAAAATTATGTGGCCCCTTGAGAACAAGCTTCCTTTTGGTGGTAGTTTCTTCATTGTGCAAGCTGAGGCAAGAGAGAATTCACACACAGCCAGCTGAGATGTCATGCAATGATTATCAGTCTTGAAACAAGTATTACAACACTAGCAGGCGTCAGAATAGCATCAGCACAGCAAGAGTTAAGAGCATGTACTTTACTGGTGGGAACAGTATGGGAAACAGAAACAGCAGGAATAAGATCCTTTACTATGACTTCAATTTTTATTAACGTATTTTTACAGGATATCCCAGTTAAGCCAGACAGCTTGTTTACAATAGGGCCCTGTCCAACGACAGCTTAAAACTATTATACAGTACATACAGAAGGACAATACAGTCCCAGTACAAGCTACCAGCAGGCAGTAAATCATGTCAAAGCCTCATGTTACACCTGATTAACTGCTTGGCTCCAGTACTACAACCTGTTCCAAGAATGCTTGCTTCAATGTAGTTAAGAGTTGTCAGAGAATTTATGTCATCTGATGGCAAGTTACATAAAATAGTGCCCCAGTGTATCATTTAAGAACTATTATTTGGCAGGAGCTGCAAGAGTGTGTGCTTCACACCTACAGCATCTTCTGGTGCTACGTATCCTTAAAAAGGGACTCCATTTAGATGTCTCATTTGCGAAGAGAAATCACATCACCTCTGTCCCAACAGGATCACCTAAGCCTGGATTACAACTCTATGTGAATTACGCTTCATCAAACCCATCCAAAATATTATCCCTTAGGAGCTGGTCCATCCTCAACACAGCCACTGCAATTAAACTGTATTTCCTACAGATTTTTTCTTGATTCTGTGAACTGGCTTAAAAAGAGATGTCCTTGTACAACTGAAGAACTTACAGTTTGCACTAAACAAAAGAGCCTGCAAGTGGGCCGAACAATGAAATCTTTACATCACCTGAACACAAAGGAAACCTCTTTTCTGTGAAGCTCCAAATCAACCCATGCCACTAAAAAGGCAAATTGCAGGAGCATCCTAAGGTCCTTAGGTTGCTTGCCTGTCAAACATGCAAGGCACTGTGAAAATCAAGCAATAATCTTCATGAAGTCTGTCTTCATCCAAGTGTCAACCAGCAAACCATGTGGCATTAACCGAGCTGTCGTGTGTCTTGATCAAGAGTTAAGAGTTTAATTGTAAAATCCATCAGCTCTGCCTCTATATGCATGGCTTTTTCCGGAGCTGCGCAGGAACTTAGCAGAAAGCTGGAGCTCAATTTTAGCAGAAACACTCAACACACACACAAGTGAACAAATCCAACATTTTACAGCGTTCTTCACACTTGGCCAGCAGGAGGCTTGTTTATAGTCCAAGATTAACACATCAGCATCTTTTTCTGAAGCACAGTCTCGTGATTATTATATCTTTCCTTGGTCAAGGCAAGTGTTACATCAGCTTTAGCCTTGATTTCATAAACTGGTCAACTGGTTTGCGCTTCAAGTCCCTGTAGGAAATGCAAACCTAGTAAAGAGGAGAATTTCTTACATTTGGCATGTTGCAATGCACGTGGTGGGAAGAGCACCTGAATTTTACCTCTTGTTTATCGCGTGAGGCAATGTCTTATTTCAACAATTATATCACAGATATAATAAAACATTTTCTTCTAAAACTGAGTTCAATTAAGTCTTCCAAAAATAACTGCAGAACAGCAAAGCACAGATCTGTGTGCAAACCTATTTATTTGCTTTTTTTGCTTAGTCAAAAAGCATTTTCCACAGCTGTTACCACAAGGAGAGCTATTAAGAAATCAAAAGCCTGATATTCCATCACTTTTCGCTGATAGATGATGACAAAAAGTCCTTACTCCTTCTGGAGTAAGACCAAAACTAAATACTAAGACTTTGGTGAAACAGATATTCAAACTCTTTTAGAAATCCAGATTTGGAAATACATCTCATCCACAAGCTGTAGTGACATTTAAGGCAGAGGAGAGCACCTGAACAGTACCACTTTGGTAGCATTTAAACACAAGCCCTTGTGGAACTGGGAGGGAAGACAGAAACCAACACTCATTCCTTAGGAAGACATAACATGAGTGCCAAGCACAGGGGAGCGGCAACCTGAAATGAAAATGCATACGATAGCACTGGTAGGGGGAAGCTTTTGGGTGAGCACTTAATGCTGGGAGAAATGCTTGGGGATGGGTTAGCTGAGGCCAGCTTTTCTGAGGACTTCTGAATCCTGAGCAGCCCAGGAACTGTCCTTACAGATGGCACAGCTTCAAGGGACAGTAGCTCTCGCAGAACCACCTCTAACAGTGCCCCATTTACGGATTCAAAACTTGCAGCTGCCTAGCTGGGGAAGGAAGAAGGATGGGTGGGAGGGAAGCAGCTCAGGCATCAAGCTCAGTAGTTGTAATTGTCAGCAAGGCTGAATGTAAGTGCTCACAGAGTTTAACGTATTGCTCTCCAAGCCTTTGTGTTAGATGGGAGCAAAGAGCTATGCTGCCATGACACAAGCCACTGGGCACAGCGTACCAGTTCAAACACAATGTATGGAATCCTCTTTGTGGCTGGAAGTCATGCTGACTGCTTGGCAGACAGAGTGATCATGCTGCAGTGCAACAGCTAGGTTGGGGATGGAGCTGGTAGTTGTCATTCCATTTAGTTGTCATTTGCAGAGTTCAGCATCTTGACCAGCCTTGATCCTTGCAGATCTGAGCTGAACATTCTAGTCAGATCTGCTTTGGAAAATACAAAATTAATAATAAATTTGTTTTTACTCAGCTGGTTAATCTCTAGATGGCTTTATTTAATGGCAAGAAAAACCAGAGGTTCAGTCTGAACTAACGTTTCAGTGAGTTCAGCTCTTCAAAGTGCAAATAAAAATCAGTGACTAAAGCTAGCTGTGTTCACTGCCTTGCTCAACTGCATGCAAATGCATTAAGTGGAAGCAGTGGCATCTGCCTGTATGGACTTGTGCAGATATTGCTGCACTAGATGTTTTTCTTTTCCCAGTCTTGCAAGTCTTCACCCAGAGCATCAAATACCAGAGCCATGATGCGTCAACACCACCTTTCCTGTTGAACTATGCTCTACCCATTCCATGCTAGGTTTCCAAGAAGTGTGTGCCTCTGGTAATTCAGCCTGCTAGAAGTACTTGTAAGGAAGAGTTGAACAGAAACTCCTATATTCCATCCAAATGGATCCGTGCAATTTTAAAATTGACTTTCAGAAATACACCAAATATACCCAGGGGAAATAAACTAGCAATGTGGATTGCTGCCTGAAATCATTACACAGATAGCTCGGGGCATTTAGTTTTGTGATGAAAGAAGAGAAACAAGAAAGGGAGATTAGCAGGCTTCACAGAAATAACATGGTTTAGTAAATCCAGCACTTCCCCCTCTGCAACAGAAAGTCTGACATCACCCAGATTTATATATAGAGTACTGTACATGTTAGTTTTCCCAGGTCAGAAATCCCTACTGATAATTTCAATATTACATGGGAAATATGCCTATAGCAGAGGGCAGCTACTACCTTTATTTAGACATACCTGCAAATTTGTGACATTATCATTTGTAAGCACAGCTTTGTAAGAAGAGATTTTACTGTAAATAAGACTACTTCCTCATAAAAAGGCATGTACATTCAAGTAAGGTACTAAAAGGCAGCTAAAGTTTTGCTTTGACAGTGTATTAGATTAGATTGACTCTTGCTGGGGAACAACACAAAGATAGATAATGGACTTTAGGATGTCTCAAAGTCAGATAGTTAGGAGCTGAATTGCCTAAATACATAGCAAGCCTCAAATTCTGACAAGGTTTCTCTTATTTAATTTACTTCAACAGAATTTAAAGGAAATACAGGCACCATCTGTAGGTGAGCATAGTCTGATGAAGCTCCAAAAAATAAACCCTTGGGGGTTTTTAAGTATTTCCTTTAAAGGAAATATTCCTATGATACTGGTTACACTTAAGCAAGATTGAGGCAAGTTTTAGCATGTGCACTGCAATGATATTTTGGTATCTTCAAATAACCAGCAGGATGAGGTATCAGACACATTAGTCCTGACTGTATTGTTCTTCCACTGAAACTACACCTACAGTATTTCAGCATTGCAACAATTTGCACTTGCATCATCTTTTCCCTTATTAAAAAAAGCAAAAACAACATAACTTGACCAGTGTTTCTACAAGCACCTCTTGCTCAATTAAAGTGATATATCCAAACAGATTCATGCTATACCCTGTTTTGTCATGAAAGTAGTTAACTCCAGGCAATGAGTATATGTGGGTGTCTCTGAACTCCTGTTTTAAACATATGTTCCAGACATACTTTCCATATAGTGAAGGTCAATGGGGAAGAATCAGTAAAACTGAATTGTTTAAATTTCACAGAAGGATAAAGAAAGTTATGTACAAGAAAGGTGTTATTTTTTGTTGTGGTTTAGTTTCTTAAGGCTTGAAATCTTGAGATCCATGAGAGACAGAATCACAGAGCAGAAACTACATTGTGAACACCAAAACAACAAAATAAATAGTCTAAAAAGTTTTCTCTTAGTTATCAAGATGCCTGTAAGGATTTCTAGTATTAAACCTTCCAAATTACCCCTAGTAGTCACTTGCTGGTGTGATCTCACCAGTATTTCCTTGGTTGGTTACATATCACATGTGAATTTCAACAGGAACACTGACTGTTTGGGATCCAGGTGTCATGGGACCCTCATTCCTAGTTGCACAGCTCCCCCCCCCCCAAAAAAAAAAAAAAAGAGTAACATGAAGACAATAAAATGAAGAAAGAAAGAACAAAAGTTGACAGATAATGACTGAGGTGATCTTTAAAGTAATCTATACTGTACTTGAAAATCTTTATTCATCTATATCAGGTTGATTCTAATAACACCATCTTCTTGAAAATAGATGAGGCAGTTCTAATTATACTGCTATTAACAAATATAATCTCAGTATCATCAAAACAGCATTCTCATGCAAAACCAACAAGAACTATATAAGCAGGACAACCAACTTCCTAGATGGATATAGCTATTTGCATGTTACAGATAGATGGAGAAACAGAGGCACTTGAAGCCAAACATGTTACCCTAAGGGGTTTTGCCTCAAAATTTGAATCAGAGAGGCAGATGAGGGACATGACTACTGCTTCAAATGCTAATCACTGATACACTGATACTCTGCCGTCACCTTTCATTCTCCCTTCTACATTTCTACTGTTCATTCAACTGCACATCCATTTACCTTTAAATAATAAGCACTTTGGGTGAGAGATGTATACACTGTCTAGCAAAATTGAGTCAGGTCTTCTAAACACCATCTCTACACACTTAATCAGAGTGGTAACAGTCCTAAACCTGCCTAAAGGATGGACTGGAAGGAATGATTGCAAAAGGGAATTTTTATTGTAATAAAGCTCATCATATTAATCTGACACTTCTGTTTTGCATAACTGATGCCCAGCCTCACCACTCTGAAGAATCTGTGTGGTTATTATCATGCTTTTCCTCTAGGTCAAACAAGCATATCTGTTAGCGATTAAGATATAAACACTAAAAAAGAAGGAACAAAAAAGGAACCATAATTAGAAACATCCCTTTGAAGACAATACCAAAATAGTAAAGCAGACGCTGAAGCAAATTAAACATTTTATTACTGAAGAAACACTTACTGCTATAATCTGACAGATATGTGACATGCACAAACCTGAACATTGGTGGAAGAGCAAACACGCTTCTATAGTTTGAATCTGAGCTTTGCTCCTGGGCTGCTTCAAGTGCCTTTTTCAACCAGCACTCTCTTTAGCCTGTTTTCCATATGCAGAACGAATATTTACAGTTCATGGAAGAAAATGAACTGATCTCATGTTTTAATGGATAACAGCTCTTGGATAATCTAAATCTCAGTGTGAGACATAACTTGCTTTCCAATTTACTGGAATTAGACACACCTCATAACACCCTCTACTTTGGCTTAGTTTCAAGAGGTTCTCCATGTCCCACCCAACTGGCAGACTACGAAGCCAAGACAATCTTCAGGCCAGAAGAGGTAGCTATGGGTAACATAGGGAGCTATGGGAGTTTGGTTTGGAAACAAGCTATATTGAGCGGGTCCAGAGGAGGGCCATGAAGATGATCAAAGTGCTGGACCAGCTCTCCTGTGAAGACAGGCTGAGAGAGCTAGGCTTGCTCAGCCTGGAGAAGAGAAGGCTTCGGGGAGACCTCAGAACAGCTTCCAGTGCCTAAAGGGTGCCTACAGGAAATCTGGAGGGGGGCTTTTCACGAGGGAATGGAGGGACAGGACAAGAGGAAATCGCTTTAAACTGACAGAGGGGAGATTGAGATTAGATATTGGAAAGGAATTGTTCCCTGTGAGGGTGCTGAGGCGCTGGCACAGGGTGCCCAGAGCAGCTGTGGCAGCCCATACCTGGCAGTGTTCAAGGCCAGGTTGAATGGGGCGTGGAGCAACCTGGTCTAGTGGAAGGTTTCTCTGCCCACGGCAGGGGGTAGGAACTGGATGAGCTTTTAGGTTGCTTCCAACCCAACCCATTCCATGATTCTATGTCCTACCAGTACTATCTTTCTGTAACATCAGTAAAGCCTAATTTTATGTGCTATCTTTCTCAACAGACCTTTTAGTATGACAATATAGTCCTTTTAATTTTGGTACTTTTATCAGAGTATCTCTTAATAGTCAATCTTCTTGTTTATTACTTGCTACCTAGTACAACATTAGGTTTTGGTAAAGAAAGCCACATGGAAAACACAGTCTTTACCTTGGTGATCTCGGTCAATATAACCACATTGCTTGAAAACAACTGGCATGCTACTCAAATGTGGCCGCCTCTGAGTCACCACACAACTCTCACATCAGCACACAGCCTCCTGTCATTTGAGAACCTCCTTAAACCCATCAACACTTGTATCTCTTCAGACTGGTGAAACAGGAAAAGTTTCAAGACGGCAGAAGGCTTTGCTGTCATATAGCTATAATCTACCGAGTTTTGGAATCCCTTCACAGATGTTTCCCCTTTTAGTACTAATGGACATGGCACAAAGAGCAGATTCACACATTTATTCAGAATTAGGATCTTCTGTTTGAGAAAAAAATAGGCAGTTCACAAAGCAAGGTAAAGATGCTCATTCCCAGCAGAACGGCACATCAGTAAACCTTCAAATTAGAAAAAAAGTCTGATTTAAAAAAAAAAAAACACTTTAATTACTGTCTGGTTTGCTCAGTTTTCTTTTGAAGGTGCAAAACATATGGCATGATTTACACAACACTGGTAGTGAGCTCAAGACAGAAGATACAAATCTAGCTACAGAAGAATGCAAAACTTAACACCCCACATGAAGATAGTTCTTCTCATCAGCTGAGTAACGCCATTTAAGTTTGCATATATAGCTAATTGCTATTGCTGAATACTATTTTAATACTAAGAAATGTATTTTTATGTTTTCATATGTATGGGTTGGAGCTGTAGATGATGACCCAGGAGCCGCCAAGGGGTGGAGATCTCCTCCTTCCAGATTTGCACTAACCTGCCTGGCTCCAATTAAATTTTAATTTCAATTAAGAAAAAAGAAGTTTGTGTACAAGGGAATAGCACTTTACAAGATGTCATCCTCCAATTACACAGCATACAGACCCCAGCTGTACTTCCTTCTCTTCTTTGTTTGTGCAGGTCCCTTCTGAGATGCCCCAGGGCTCAGCACCCTATGGGCTGTGCCAGCCATAAAGCTATTGCAGAGCTGGCTCTTCCACCAAAGGGAAGCATGACAAGAGGTTGGGCAAAATCCCCCAGCCATCTGTTTTCTTTCTAGGGCTTCAAGGAAAGAAGATACAAACGGGGCCATGCACTACAAAATACTACAACCTTCAATAATATTGATGCCTTTTGGCATTGCTCAGTGCACCTCCCAGTGCTCTGCGCATTCAAATACAGCATTATGTTATTTCCTTCACAGTAAACATACTCTAAAAATCAACAACATATGGCTTGTAAAACAAAGTTAAAAAAAAATAAATACCACAAGTGATATTAGCATCAGTTTAACTGAGAACCTTTGCTCAGTTCTCAGGAGTTTAGAGAACTCAGTGGTTTCTTTTCTGACAAAAGATAATGTCAGTGGTGTAGGCTATCTGCACCGCATAGCTGTTGGAGAAGCACTTATCAGTCTCTGGGTCAGAAGTAGGTCACAAACCTTCATGCAGCAGTTTGCAAAACAGCTATACACAAAGGAAGACTTTTTTTAAAGGTATGTGTACATTCCTAGGTATGGAAAGAACTCAACAAAATCAGCACTGGAAAAGCGATAATAATTCAAGAGCTTTGCCTCATTTATTTGACTGCAAATGATAACTACTGTGGCAGCACTCCACAATGCAGGTGTGATTCAGCTTTTCCCCCCAAAAAGATGGGCAATTCTCAGATTTTTCCTGATTTTTTAGGAGGCCATATGAATAAAAACCCCCAAACTTAAGAACCACTGGTTTAGATGGTCTCGCTATCAGGGATCCCTGTCTGAAAACCTGAGCCACAGATTTTCACCAGGCAGATGCTAGGGGTTCTGAATTAGAGAGATGAGGAAAACAGAGATCAGAGGTTTCCACTTATGTTGGTTTTAGGATCAATGATGCAAACTGTACAAAGTTTATTCTGTGCTCAAAGCGCTGACTAGCGTGAAAAATATTATTCAATATTAGAAATGACAAATGAGTCAAAGAAAGTGAGAGAAAAAGTGATTGATGACTTGTATTTTAAAGGAGTACCTTCATAGTACTTGCCATTTCAATATTTTGGTAACATTTACATTAGTAGACGCTTAGGACAGAAGAGAAAAAGCCCTTGTTTAACTCCTGTTAACCACTATGAGTCTAACATAAGACTTACAGCACACAAAGGCCTGATAAGGACAGATGCCGAAATACCCGAATAGTTCTTCACTGTGACCCATTCACACAATGTGGCCATGTGCACAGAACAGCAGCAATGCAGTGGTTTGTTGCCTAATACAAGGCAGCACAACAAAGCAAATCTTAGCTCTATTTTTAGTTAAAGACAAAGTCCTGAATGCACTTAAAATGAAATCCAAATGGCGTCTGGGAGCCAAGCTGAGGAACCCAATCTTAAGAATTGCTGCCCAGACTTTTACGAACCTGGAATTTGTGGGTGAGTGATGCCACCAAAGTTGTGCTGCCCATACCTAGGTTTGCTCAGCGGCTTGCTTCCCACTTCAGCCCTAATCCAGTTCTGAGTCAGGACTCTCCAATTTGGCAAGAGCCCCGTCATACTCTAATCCAGAGCACAAGCTCAAACAACACACAACAGGCGCCAGTCTCAGGATGGAATTCCTGCTGCAAACATCGCCTTCCCCTTCAATTCCATGCACCATTTTGCAAATAAACGAGTAAAGCAGCATTCACCAGGACTCAAAGACCTGGTGTAAGTTCCTGCAGGAGTCCAGACATTCTCTCTCTTTTCCTCTCTCAGCAGACTCCTGCAGTCCTGGAACTGCAGGCTGCTTTGCAGTGTTAGAGGATGGATGAGAAGTACTTTCTCCCACAGCTGACGCTGTGCCACTTTGTCAGACCAGGAATGAAAACATCATTATGCCCAATCGCAAAGGCCCGCAGCTTTTACTGAGAAGGATGGGCTTTGATTTCCCCTACATGTATGCCAGACATCATGACTTCTTCATATGAAGTGCAAAGTCCTTGGACTCTGATGCTGGACTGCCTGAATGACCAGGCTGCAGTAAATCAGCAAACTCTCTCCTTTTACCCATGTTCTTTTGTGGCCACAAGCTGCTTTTTTCCCCACTGGCATTTCACCTCAAGTTAGCCAGCTCTAGAAATCACTGGTTTCTCCTTGAGAAGACAAGAGAACAACATGAGTTTTATTCACACCATTAAAACAACTCCCAGGGCTAAATTTTCACATATAATCTCAGTTCTTCACATCATCCTACACCCATGGACACTCAAATTGTCTCCCAGTGAAAACAAGCTCGTTTTCATTTCTGCTGGGAACTGATCATACTGAAAACTGATTCATACTGAAAATTTTGCAACATACTATGAACAGCCACTTGGAAAATTCAGAAACAATTATGATTTCCAGAATAAATACAGGATCATTACACTAATCCATACTGCTCCTCTTTCCCCACTGCCTTGGGAATTGCACTGTGTGAGAGACATAACAGTTTGCAGCTAACCTTCCAATCACAAGAACTCTTACCTACAGCATGCTGAGGGGCTGAGATCCAGGAATAAGCAGGTTTACAGAGGAAAACCAGTATCTCATCTGGCTGGGATTTGTTGTAGGAGACTGGAGAGGAACAGAAGAATCCAAGCACATACCACTTTCATACATCCTTGAAGGAAGACAGTGATTCCATAACAGGCATGGGATTGCCATCCTCCTTGTGATATCCAACAATGCAATTACGGTGAACTGTACAACTGCTTCAGATTTGCTGATATTTTATTGCCTAGACAAGGAAAAAGATGACATTATTTCTGAAGATCTGTGCTTTGTTATACAAACAATATAAACAATATAATAAGGAGTTTCAGAAAGTAACAGAAATGAAGAGGTTCTTTTGGTACCATCAGAGTTACAACCTGTAACTTTAATATAGAATATTCTAAGTATTATCAAGCAGAGGTAATCAGACTTTGGTTTAATTGCTCCCTTTGTGAAAAGACTTTATTAAATTAATTAACCAAGTTATCTTCTCAGAGCACAATCCATTACTAATTCTAAAATTATTGACCTTTTCATTTGGAAGTCATTGTTTGGCATCACACTGGATTTTGAAATTAGCATACACTAGCAAGCTTACAAAACTCAAGGACTCCTCTAAGGACCCAAGAGACTGCAAAACGAAAATATTCCTAAGTATGCTCAGAAATTACCATTATGTATAGTCATCTTGATCCCAGGCAAAGCAGGCACTAAGAATTTAAGAAACTATTGACAGCACAAATCCCAGGTGAGCTTACTATGAGAAAATTCTCTTTTCTCTTGTCCAGCCAACACTGACTTCCATACTAATCAAATTGCACTATCAAAGGTCTCCATTTCACCCTCCAAGATTTACCTCTCAGGAACACCTACAGAAAACCACAGCATTCCCCATATCACACTGACTTATTATTCCTTTCTCACACTCTACTTTGGAAACCACTAATCACAGTCTTCAGTTTCCTTGTAAACATAAAGTGATCATTACCAATTGACAGGGAAGGTGTTGTGTAAATTAAGAGAAAAGCTTCCTGAGCACCCAGAGACTACATTGAGTGGAAAAGGCTATTAAAATAGCACTATTAGCATCCCTAATAATCTACCCAACTACAGACAACAAAGGAAGCCTGACTCCAAATGAGGAAAAGTATGACTTAAATTTGTACAATACCACTGAGGAAGGGGAAGATTAAATCAATCATATCTATCACACGATGAAAACTGATGAAAAAAATAGTTACAGGAAGAGGTAACCAGGCAAAGCAGATATACAATGATATTGCACAATGCAAGCTGTCATTATGAAAAGGAAGTTTCATTTACAATACAATGTAATTAACACAAGGCCTGCAGAGTTCTCTCCTTCTCTTTGCTCTTCTAAATTACTTTCTTTGCTCTCAGTTCTTTCCATGCTTCCTCCATTTCTCCACCGATGCCCTTTCCTTAAGCAATGACAGATTAGCATTCAGGTAATTTCTTTCTACCTTAATTTTGTTGGTGTATAAGTTTGTATGGTGACTGTAGGACCCCAAGTGGTATTGGCCTGAACTTCTACAAGAGAGATGCATGGGCTTCTTTCTCCTTAGCATTTCTCCTTACCTCCCTTACAGAAAAAAAATCACCAGAATATCCAAATCTTTCCTCTTGAGAGCAAATACCTCTGAGTTTTTCCAGGGTACGCATTAAAACACCCAGTGCAAAATTGCAAATACGACATTGACAAATAAAACAATAAACAAGGCATGCAGCAGCCTGTTTTCCAAAGATAACAATGAACAAAGAGAACTCCTGATGTCCCAGGTTGACAGAAGACCACCTGGCTTTGACTTTGCTATGAACCAGTGCAGAAGATCCTCTCCCCAGCAGCAGTGGTGGGCATGAACCCTCCATTAGGGCCAAAGAGGTCTGGGCACAGGCACAAGCCACAGCAAAATGCCTCAGGAGGGAAGTCCTCTACCTACAGGGCACTCATTCTGACCTGCTCCAGCACTGCTCAGTGGTTGCTTTACCTCTACCTCCCCAAAAAGCAGAGCTTTTTTCAATACTGCAGTATCGAAAGGCCAGACTGCCAGAAAAGCAGAGACCTAAGCCCAGTTTAGAGGGAGAAACCTTCATTTTCTCTAACTCCTGATTTCTCGTTATTCTCCACATGGCAAGTTAATTACTTTTTTTCCTGGCTGATATCATCTTGAATTGGGTGAGAAGCATTTTCACATGGATTTATACATCTGCACACAAGGTTCATTCATTGCTGGAAGGGAGAAAACAGTACATTTTTCAACAAATGAGAACAACCAAACAGCCAACCCCCCCATCTTTTCTGGGATAACAATCATGCATTTGGCTACACACAAACACTGAGCTAAGAATTCTTTTCAGTATTCATAAGCAGCTTCTTACAACATGTAACTTCAGGACAATATTGCTGTCCCTGTCTTTTCTCCAAATAAAGGACAGTAAGGGATGTGACCTGCACACACAACTGCTGATTTATCCTGTGCTGACTAGGAGGAACTACACTGTCAGCAAGACAATTTCTCATGATTACAGTGTTTCCTAGTCCCAACTGAGACCAGAAGTCCATGTTCTGAATGTAAGAAGAGAAGCTATGAGCAGTTCAGGTACAAGACACAATGCATGTATAACATGTACAAGCTAAATGACTCCTCTATGTAAAAGATAGATGAGACATACTCCAATTAAAAGTTAGTCAATGAGTATAACGACTAGAGGCCAAACATGAGATGATACTCTTGATTACAGGTTGGTCAAAGTAATAAATTGACTCCAAGTTCCTAGAAACAACTTTGTGAACTTTTGATGAGAAGATTATCGTGTCCTTCTCCATCAGTTGAGACTTTTTCTTCCCTTTAAACTGCCCACACAATTTAGACACTTGTTTCTTATCCTCCTGCTTCGACTGGTGCTGAAACACTAGTGGGGTGAAATGCTACACAGTGAATATTGACCTGTCGAACTCAACAGTGGTTTGAACCCTTCATGGCTTGCGCCCATCTGTACTCCCCAGGGCTGCAACCTGCACCCTCTGTGTGCAACCTGCAACCTGCACCACTGTGACTCAGTGCAGCTGAAGAAACTCCTTCCCCTCCATGGGCTGCCTAGGCTCTTTACTTCCACACTTCATAAGCATCATTTCAGCCAGCCCTGCCTTGCCAGTGTGTCTCACTGAACTTCTTCATTGAGCCCACACAACTGCCTCCCTCACACCCTCCTCATGTGTTAGCTCAGCAACAATCACTGCATGCCTTAAGTCATCTCCTTCAGGATCCCATTCATACAGCTCTCCTCCAGAGCTTCGTAGCTGTCCTTGACCATCTCTTTCTTCTCGTCTCAGTCCTTCTCCATAGCAGCTTCCCTCACATCTCCAAGCATGATCACATCTTTCATGGTGCGCTAACACACCCCACTGACCCTTCCTTCAAGACAAAGAGCTGAGCCTCTGAAGGGAACCTCTCAGCCATCACAACCCTGACAGTGTCTTCTGCTGCTCCACACCCTCCTTTCTCCCACCTGTGCTTCTCAAACAGCACCCCTTGTCCCCAGTCTGCCTTATATTCCTGTGCATACTTCAGGCCTTTTCACATTCAGCCATAACTCAATCCCTTTGTCAATCCAACCCTAACACCCCAGAACCAACAAGCCTCTTTTATTCCCCTCTTCCAAGTAAAATGCACTTCCCTTCCATAGTCTCCAGTGAGCTTCTGTAAGCCCCAGGGCTCCCCCTGAGTCACTGTAATGTCACAAGCGACTCCACTCATTCTCCTGCCCCCCTTTGCTGTGAGGATCACACCCTTCTTCGCCTGCCTCCACAGCCATGGCTCGTATCCATCATCCTGCATTCCAAACAGCTTGTTCCAGAGCTGCTCTCCATCCCAGCAACTGACTTGCCTCTACTGCCATACCTGTCAGAAAATGGGGGGAGGAAGGAGGGAAGAGGGGAATAGGAACCATCTTCCCAGAATCTCATCTCTGGACTTCAGATGAAGAATGACCTCTGACTGACAGAGGTTTTGGGAATGACACCTAACTGAGCTTTTTTCTAATGGCCTTTTGAAGCAAGCCTGAATTCATATTTGCATTAGAGCATAGTATCTTCTTAATAGCAACCACTGCACCGTACATCTTCTTTGGTAGGTTAAGCAGAGAAACAGCAAGCACAAAGGGGACTGGCAACCAGTTACTGTCTTATTGGGATGGTATGAACTACCTGCCTTCTTACAATTATGGGTAGCAGCTATGTAAGAATACTCAGAGAATGAGTGCTTAATCTAAAAAGAACCATAAATGGTTACCAATATTTAAATACTAAAGAAAAAGTACAGTGCAATAGTTCCCCCTACTGACAGCACCAAATCAAATTACTAATCAGTTTTGTTTCCTGGGTGGTCCTCAAATTACTAATTCAATGTCCCAATGGGGCACCTACACAGGTTTACAATAAACTATGTGACAATCAGCTACCTTAGAAAACAATGAAGATTTGCCAAATGGTAGAGAACAAAATCTGACAAAGCTCCAGTTGACCTCTAAAATGATACATCACATACAGAGAAGGACAGTATGAAGTCTTAAGGGAATGTTATAAAATGTATGTGTGTATGCATTCTGAATGAAATGCCAGGGAATCCATCAGCAAAACCAGAAATGTGAGTGAAGTGCAGCTGTATTGCTCTCTACGCTTTGCTGAAACACAGAGGACAGATGGCAGGTCTGAGCAGAGACTTGCCAGACTCTGGGTGTATTTGGGGACTGATCTCTTCAGACAGAGAGCAAGTCTGACATTCAGTCTGGTTCTCAGATCCCAGCAAAATGCAGTGAAAATATTGTTATTCTGCTCCAGCATCAGCTCTCTTGAGCCAGTGGTGGCTCAGTTAAACCAAAACCAAGAACAGCCACTTACAGAAGTCAAAATGCAATTTGGGACTAAATGGGTGTCTGGTAATGAAGAGCAACAGCAGCATTCCTCGGGCCTTATATACCTATAGTTTTAAAGCTAACATGATTTTGCACTCTGGTCTTTCAGAAAAAAAATTAGATTGTGAAGAAAATCCTCCAGTACATTATGTCCCATCCCACTTGAAAATGGTAATGAACAAACGTGCAATGATAAAACATAAAATAATAACAAATTAAAAGAGAGTATATTGAAATATGAACTGGACCACGCAGATCTATAAATCAGGATTTTGCAGACTTCTTTCATGACCCTGGCTCTCTGTATAGCAATGCACCTGAAAAACTGCTGGATGCTATTAAAGATAAAGCTAAATCTCATTTCAAGCATGTGTGCGGTAAATATGATGCCTACCCAGCTGATATTCAGACACGGGTCAGCTGCTGACGCCTGTATACCATCTTCTAGAAGCTGGCTACGTGTCAAAGCTTCTACCCTCGCTTTCAATTCTCCCTCTGCTCTAACTGGAAAATATAATTACCCCTCAGTAGGGACATGCATCTTCCTCTTGACTGCGTCTCCGGCACCTGGCTTGTCACTTGAACCAGGTATCACCTTCCTCCCAGCACACAGAGACTGTAATAGCACTCGGTTGGCCCCCTGGCAGGTTCTCTAGGAACGCCTCTTACTCCAGGTTTGCACAGCCTGGCACAGAAAAGCCTTGCTAGTGGCTGGGGTTTCTGGTAAGACAAAATACAAGAAGTAAAACAATAGTCAGTGTAAAGGATCCTTCTTAACTCAGGCTGCAGCTGCTTCGCATCACACCGGAGCTACAATCCTAACACTCAGGCTCTATGCTGAGGGAAGATGGATTTGAAATGGTGGTAATTTAACATTTTCCACTCAGTTTGGTTTTAGCAGCACTGTACCTCCTGTTACAGAAATCCTCTTTACAATAATATACTTCTTTAGGGAAAAAAATACTTGGAGCGTGTCTTTACTGCCATAACCCTCACTGTAAGAGTATTATTTACAGGTTCGATGTTGGGTCATTAACTCCTCAGAGCAGGGACCAAACCTCGGAGAGAAGCTCCTGCATCCCAGGTACTCCCTGAAACGAGGGATGCTGTAGAGAGCCGCGGCACACTCCGTTTTCACCCAGCCCTTTGCCTTTGAACCGGCGCTCCCCAGGGCAGGAGCGCGCCATGCCCAGCCCCACCGCGCCGCCCCACAGCCCCACGGGGACACAGGCGGGCTGGGGGCCCCAAGGCGCACCCCGCCCTGACGCACAGGAAGGCCGCTCGCTGCCGCCGGCGGCGGGCGCGGCTTCGGGCTCGGAGCAGCCCCGAGCGGGTCCCCGGGGGGGGCTGCGAGATGCCCAGCACGCGCTGCAGCATTCCTTAGGGACACCCCCTCCCTCCATTCCCCCTTCTTTCCACTAAAAACTATCCAGAACTTTGGGGTTTTACCTTAGAAACCAGATGGAATTTGTTAGGGGAGGTGTGAGGCACTCTTAAGTGTGGTTAATGGTGGGGTGGAGCGATAGCAGCAGGGTCAGTGGCTATGGGACATGCTCCAAGGAAAGGTAATGGTATTCCCAGCCCACCAGCATCACCAGTTGTAGCCCATTACTCCACTGTTACCATCAGAGCCAGGGTCCCCTCTCTGCAACCCACAGCAGTTCAACACACCGGAAGAAAAGCAGCCCTAAGCATTTGCAATAGTTGTGGTACCTTGGAAGCAGTAGTTACATGAAGATAGAAAGGTGAGGAATGGGCTTGTCTTCGAAGAAAGCCAAGGACAGCCACTAACTTCCTCAGTTAGTGCTCAGAAGGTAGAAACAGCATTGCCAAAGCACATCTGGCAAGCCTCACGATACTCAAACAACAAATCATACACCAAAGACCTTGTACAGTTTAATGAACCAGTCCTCCCTTAATATACCTTTACCACAGCAAACTGAAAACGGAGTTCACATGCAAAGTAGTTTACAATGTAAGTTCCAATTCCTAGCAATGAGCTGCACAAGCTTTCAGTCATACTGAACTAGTAGTGGGCTGTTGAAAACGAGTGATTTTGGATGCTGTGGCTGTCACCAAAGCACAGCAGCCTGTATTCCAATGCACTGTAAGGTAGCATTTCACTTAAACTCTCTGGGTCACAAGTAACTTGCCCATAGATACTATTCCATAGCTTTTGGCATCACTGGTGTTCTCTTGCTGTATCTCACCCTGAATTGCCTCTGGGACTAGAGCATCAAGAGCACCAGCACCTGGTCCCAAGCAGTCTGGGGCTTGCCAGTCTGAATTGATAACCCTGGAATGACACTGCAGTTACCATGAGAGCAACTGAACTACTTTTATGCAAGACAACATCCCTGTTTTACCTACGGCCAGGTCATTTGTCTAATAAAATACTGGCAGCATCTTAAAGCGAGTTACTCCAACACTAACCTGTGAAAGCTGCTCTGTGTGTTGTTACTACTCAGGATACACTATGGCTTGGAGCAAACTACTCCTGCTGGCTAACTTTTAGATAGGGTATGGAAATCCATCTTACCTGCCTTATGCAGGAGATGTTTGCTGAAAACACTCCCACTGTAGTGGCTCTAACAGGATGGCATTTGAATAAGAGATACTTTAGTTACAAATGCACCAGCAAGTCGTTCTTAACTGCTTAATCACTACAATGATCTTTCTGCAAAGAAAAAGACATTGTTACCTAGACTTGCACTTGAATGGCTGAGAACCGTGCCTCCCAAAATGAAGAGAATGCTGAAGCAGCCACAATTATATTCACATTAATCATTAACAGCATTACAAAATTCCTGGGACTCATTAACAAGGGAATAACATACACACTTTTATTTAAACATGGCAATTTACACAATAGCTCAAAGTTTGGTGGCTTCTTCCCCCCCCTTGGGAAAACCGGTGTACCTGGATATGAGAATTAGCACCTACTGTTTATACAGAAAATAAAGACTTTACAGTTTTATTTACTGCAAACATGGTCAGATCTTAAGCAATTAAAGTGCAGTGACACATGGATATGTTAAGTAATAAAATTTCTTGTGATCATCCAATTAACTCATTGCTTCCCCTCAGCAGTGGAGTTTCGGGTAACTGGCTGTCTCTGGAACACTAGGAATGCATAGTTCATAAGGCTAAATACAAGGGACAAATCACAGTCGTGGTCTGAAATTATTGCAGTGCAAGTTTTCAATGGCAGGGTTTGTAAAGCAGTAGAACATAAGAAAGAGGTAGGTACTTCCCTCCTCGATGGTAAGAATTTAACATCATGGTTCACGCTAAGTTGTTTTACGTAGGGTATCTCAGGTACACCAACAAGTCACAGCGGACTGGCTGAACTGGAAGATACTTCAAATGATATATAAATGTTTCACTGGCATAAAAAAGTTATATTGCAAGAGGTTACTCTCTGCAGTGTGAGTCTTCACTTGAAATAAACCAATCTAAACTTGTAGTGGCATAAAGCCCTATTTACCTTGCTGCTCAGTGCTTTAGCAAGGGAAGTCCCTTTGCTAAGGACGGCCACTAATGATCATTAGACTGATGTTTCCTGAAAGTAAAGTGCACTATTCTGTTCATGCTGCTTCTAAAAAGCAACCTCTAATCATATGAACTTACTTATCCACCAGGATTGTCAAAACAGCAACCAAGACCTAACCCACTGATGGAAGCTAATGGGCAATGCCAGGAAAGAATGCCACTTCTGGTGCAACTCTTGTACTGTCTCCTTCACCTCCCCATAAATTTGTATTTTCAATACAGATATTTCTTCCTATTTCTGAAGCCTGGCTCAACATCCTCTTCAGCAGCAGTAACATCAGCACTTTGTGCGCCACTGAAGGCTATCCGTTGTACTGACAAAGCAGAGAGAACGTCCACGCGCTGAAATACCCCCTTTTAAATAGCACTTCTCTTTTTTTATACAAAGCAGATTGAGATTAGTGTGAAGTTTTCAAATCATTACAACAATTTCCTCTAATTCAATCAATACCATCTACCTTATTGAATCATTAACAGTGTACTTGCCTTTATACTGCAATGGGATTTAACCAAAAGCTGTTAAAATGAATACTTTGGGTATCATTTTCACTCGAACACAAGATGTCATGCACAGCTGAGACATCAGATTTCAAATCTATTTACAACTTTACATATTTTACAATATATATTTCATCTTTACAGCTACAGGAGAAATTCAGGCTAACGTTGGTGCCATTCCAGCTTCTGCTGGAACTTGAAATCAAGTTAAACTAACCATTAAAAACAAGTAAGTGCATGCCCAGAAGGAAGCTTTCAGGAAAGATGTCAGTGGACTAGCGTTGCTTAAAAATTACAGCAGTTTGTGTAGAAAATCGAAGTTCAGTTCAAAACCCCACAAAAGCCTAATAGAAATCCACCTAAAATAAATACAATTCCTTACACTTAACCAAAACAAAACGCACCTTTAAAAATGTACTGATTTAAGCTCATCTGATTTTTTTTAGCCTTAAATTTACTTCCCTCCCCAAGTAGCAGATAGTACTAGGTGAGAATAATGCTGCTTTCCAAGGGTAACACTGATAATTATCCTGCATACACCTGAGGCTGCAGTGGCGGGGGCAGCTTGTCATTCTCCACATTTTCAGAGTCAATAGCTGCTAAGGCTTGGCTTTTTGGTTTTATTTCTAATGGGTATTTCTCAACAATATCTTGGACTTCCTTTGTAATTCCTTCAGTCCAATCTATTAGGTCTTTCTCAAGCTTCTTGGCTTCATTGACTATTCTTTCCTGCCTCTCATTCAACTGAGACAGGAGGTCTAAGTTTTTATACATCTGCTTAACACCCAGGCACACATCAGTTGAGAAACTGTCGGCTTCTTGCTTCTTCGGGGATGTCTGACCAGTCATAAACCGATCAAAGTCTTCTTGGCTTAGGTTTAAAGACTGAGCATCCAGTTTTTCAATGAAGGCCACAGCACAGCACTACAAACAAAACAGAGAGCGAGCATCACTGCAAGGTACAGATTGGAATGCACACTTTTATTTTTCACCCTGCTGTACATCACAAACCTCTAGAGTCTCTCTATCTGGGAGGTGAGAGAACAGAAGGTACATGGCAGCTAGACAAAAGCACTATATAGTGATATTTAATGATCTCATCAGCAGGGATCTAATAAGCTCTCTATTCATTTTCTAAGGGAAAGAATGTCAAATGCCCATCTTACCTTACAGATGCTCTCCTCAAAGGAATTTTTAACATTCCAAGTATTTCATTCATCTATTTTCCCTGAAGAATTGCTTTACAGTGAAATGCAGAGAAGCCAAGTTCATAATCATAATTCCCTCTCAATTAAACAAGCACCCACCAATAAATGCCTCCCGCAGAAGCTTTAAAGAGCCTGTCTTAGCATCAGACTGTTCAAACAAAGGGTTTAAAGTTATAGAGAAAGCAAAGCACTGCCTGGTCGGGAAAGCAGAGAAGGAAGAGGGAGGAGATAGAAAGCAAAAGAGCTGCTGTACTTTTAAGTAGCCTCAACCACTAGTGGAAGATTAGTTTAAATTTTCCTTCTATGTTATGTTGTGTTTGCCTTTATTGGGAATCCCTCCATCCAAATAAAAGACAATCTTGTGTAAAAACTCCACACTTACCAGATTGGTAAAATAGTAACCATCTTCTCCTGTCATTAACCTGCTTGGATTACAGAAGCGTGTGATATACTGGATGTTAGACTGCAGACGGGGTGGGTTTCCCTTCAAAACGATGTATATAAGTGTTGGAAGAAAGTCATCAGCAGAAGCCGGTTCGTTTTTTGTGATTTTGATGGCATTAAATATATGCTTGCTGCACTTGGTGATACATGCTAGTTTATCACGAGGGACACGCTTTGAATCCATCTCAATGATATCTGTAAGATAAAAAGGTTCTCCAATCACTACAACTGTATTAATCAGACTCCTGAATGAGCAGGACACTTACTGGACAATACTAATATTGCAGCAGCTTCACCTATGGTGCTTGCAGATCCATAAAAGAGCTGCTTATTCAACCTTCTCTTGGTTCGGTCCAAGTATTTCAAAGAGGTTCTTCAGGGGTAGAACAATTACCCCTGCTCCAGAGATGCATACTAGTCTGATACCATAAGGACTACTGCAAATCTAAAAGCCTGGACCCCCCTCTGATAACAGCAGAAAATAACCCCCATGAGCAAAAGAGACGAAAATCAAAGCTGGAAATGTAAACTTCATTGGTCACAAACCTGTAATTGCTTTTACAACCATATCAGAGACTTCTGGGATTTCTTCATTGACAGGAACACAGAGCATTTGTGGAGTTACCCAATGCAAAGCCCTGTGACAAGGAAAAAAAAAACCATTAAATTGTTCTGTGCCAGTGACATTCAGGTGTTGGAAACCAGCTCCTGTCTGAATTCAAGGCACACAAGGAGTGCTTTGTGTAAATGAGGCACCAGTCCAGTCATAAGCTACTTTATTCCACTGAAGTAATTTATTTCCAGAAGAAATACTTTTTTCTATAATTTCATAAAACCAAACCAATTTGTTTCCCTAATGTAGCAACTTTCATTATTCACTCTATTCATTCCTTCTGCTCCTTAAATAAAGAAGGTTTAACCCTCTGCTCAAGAAGCTTGGCATTTCTGAGTACAAAGCAGGTCTGTAACATGCTCAATTCAGAGCTCATTTACAGGGCTGTGGAACACCCAAATAGTTTTCTTTTAAAGCCTTACCTGATCCTCTTTTGGACAGCAAGATCTTTCTTCTCATCATCTGTTGTCTCAGGGCAAAAGACATATTTATACTGTCGAGTCATAATGTATTTTTCAATCTGATCCATTGCTTTCTCCACTTTTTCAGGGGGCACTGAAAGGTACAAATCCCACCCCCCAATACTGTAAATCACGTATTTTGTGGCTCTCTTGAAGATTTAATACAGTTTGGTCCTATTATCACCAAATCAGTACTACTGACTTGAGCCAACCTGAGTTAATAGAATGGGTATTAAAAAATGGAGTATTTTCACTCCTTTAAATGTATCCCTGGATACGTTTAAGGTGTGTCACACACCAGGCACAGAAAAGCTCCCGTTCTCACTGGCTTCTTGTGCATTACAGCGTAACATAAGGCTCACAGCCTGTTCATTGGCTTGAGGCTCCACATTTAACTTTAAACAAATAGTATTGAATTTAAAACAAGAAATCACAACTGAACCCAATTTAATTTGTATTAAGAAAATAGATTGCAAAACTTCATAGAACTGGTGCTGCTGGGAACAGTCCTAACTATGGAATCTGTTAACAGCACTTCTGACAGCTGCTTAGGAATGCTTTGTTTTAACTTGAGGCTTTACCCTCAGATCATTACTTTTGGGGCAGTAAGATACAAGGAAGAAGAACATGATACCTTTCCAACGTGTCTGTAATTTCTCTGCTACGTTCTGATAGAAGTCCTGAGCACATTCAGATTGCTCCTCAATACTTAAGTCCTGTAATGGAAAACTGAGTAAGCGTGCATGATTGGAAGAAATGACAGCAGTGCCTCTGTGGTTTAAGGGAAGTGTCCAGCTGCAGTAACAGTCTGAGAATGCAAATATATCATCAGAGGTGCTTCTGCTGGCTAAATTATACCCAAAATGTGAGAACCAAGACGTACTGACTCCTTGGCACGTGAAAAAGCACATATTTGCTGAACAGCTGTATATCAGCAATAAAACTGCACAGGTGGAATGCTACTTTCCCCAGACACATATGCGAGTAATGGTCACAAACCAATGTAGACCATGAAGCTGAATGCTTGCTCCCTATTTTGTCTCTAATGCTTCAAAGAGACACCATAAGTAGACCAAAAGAACATAAGTCACAATCTGAAATAACATCTATCCAATAAAGACTCCCAATAATAAAGTTACTATGAAATATATTCACAGTGTTACCTGTGAAACAACGCTGTCTTTTGGGTATTAGCTAACTGAGCTACTGAGGAACGTAACTGAGGTTTGAAGGGTTAAAATTAACTTTACCCATCAAGTCACTCTGCACTATGAAATGGCAGCATAAAACCATACATAAAACCAGAACAGAACTGAAAGAGAACTCAGATCCTGAATTCTCTAAGGCCAAAAACCAGACATTTACCCTGGAAGCAGTCTCAGCTCTGATGGCAGCGCTGCATTTTAAGCCTGATTTATGTGTAGGAGCAAAATGTATCTTTTAAGAAAGACTTCTTTTTTCTAGCACAAGCCACCAAGGAACTAGGAAACGAAAGGACTTTCAGTGCTAATAACCAATCAGTTCTAAACAAACTTCAAGCTGTTTTCAAAGTGGAGCGCATGTCAGATTCCACCCCAACTCCTTTAATCTCAGTCCCATTTGAGGATATAACTTGTGTTAACTACACACTAAATAGGAAAGGTAGAAAGGGAAAAAAGAGGCTTGCTGAACTCTGAGTCATTTCAACCACAGGTGGCACTAGTGACACATTAATATTTCAGGAACATTGAAGATTGCTTTAATGGAGAATTAAGAGGTACCCCGTATTTCATATTAAAAAAGGAGAGTCAATTCCCCTTCCCCAAAGGAAAAGAGATGTTTGCATTGATTCTTTATAACTTTTTAAGTCTTAAGATACCTAAACCCTCACAATATACTACATTCTAATTTCCACAGTCATTTATCTAGAAGACTGCTGTTCCACAGTCTGATTTATGTGGGATTTACTCAGACTTAATCTATCTGGGATGTAAAGAAAAGTTCTTTCAATGTACCTGAGACACTGAGGTTGGAGGTTCCTTTGCATACCAAAGTGCAAGGCATTCAGAAGTTAAACTGCCACTGTTCTTCATTTGACTAAACATATCAGACATGAGACCCCTGTAGACAATATATCAAACCCAAACCGCTGGAAGAAGAGCAGCATTTTCTCCATCTCTCCCTTAATTTCCCCATTTATTTATGTCAGAGGCATGCAAAACTTACCCTTTTATGATTCATGGTGTCCAAAAAGAGTTTACATTGCTTATAGATATCTTGTCCAGGCTTATGGTATGTCTTGAGAAATTCTATGAATTCCTTGGATACCCGATCTGTCTCGATGCTGGCCTGCCTGTTTATAGAAGGGCTGGGAGCCTTGGCTTCTTGGATCTCTGCTGGGGAAATTGGGGCACATCAGATTAGGTTTTTTACACCGATGGACAAACACATGAAGTGCTTAAAGTGTCTTAAAATTACAGGTTGTTTTTTCAACTGTGCAGATGAATGAGCACTTATTTCTCAAGCTTTACCAGTGACATGCTGGATATTATTAAACAGAACTCCAGGAAACTGAGTAACCCACGGCAGCAAAGCATTTATAGCCACATACCCATTTACACTTGATGGCATTTTTATATTAGCAGATTACCATAACATGCATTTGCTTTTGGGTTTCTTACATTTTTCATTCCCAGGTTAGATAACCATGTAAGACCAAGGTTTCCAAATCGGATTCTGCAGCAGTTTAAGGAAATGGAGGGGTCCCTTCCCCATTCTCCCTCTCCTTCACATTCCTGCTTTGCTGGCACCAACACAAGTTCCCAACTGGCTCATGAATCAGCACAAGGGGCAGTCCTAATCAGAAATCAGTGCTGCTTATGGGGTTACTTTCCCTCTTGATCAGCTCCCCAGGCTGGCTTCCCATCCCGAGCAGCAGCAGAAGACAAGGAATGGGAGAATGAGGCTGGTGCAAACACAGCAGCCCTTCTTTGCTAGGCAGCAAATGCCACACAATCGCACCCACAGCGCAAATGAGAACCTGGCTGTTTGTGTTTCAGCAAGGGCAGAAACACTGTGTCTGCTGGAGGAAGAATCTGCTTCACACTCAAGGAGGAGGCAGGAACACCAGACTGCACACAGCACTGGATGCAAGTTCATACAGCTGCAACCATGGGGTTTTTCCACGCAAACACATCTGACTTTCCAAGGCATGTGCTGCAAGTTAATTATACTGATCCAATACCTTCACTACCAAAGTTCAGTTCACCCACCTTTCAACTTGCCAGCCAACACTGTGCAAAACGGAGGAGTGAACAGAGATGATGTAAATGAACATGATGAAAAGCAAGCAGCAGAGAGACAGAAAACATGAAAATATTCATGGTCAACAGGATACAGACATATCTTTCAATCTGAAAACACAAACATGCACAACAAAAAACATCTGGTTTCATAAGCATAAGTGCAGAACAAGATAGAAGGAAACAAAATCAAAGGAAATGAATGGGGTTAGTATATTTAAGTCGGTGTGTGTCATTCGGATTTGAGGTAACTTACAGGTGGTTCTTTGGTTTGTTGTACTTGATTTTCAAGAGATCCAGCACTATAGAAAATTCAAAGCTGCACGATCCAGTGACCAACAAACACTGATCATCTGACCACATCACAAGACTCATTAGGACCTTGCAGAGTAACCTTCTCTGGATAATCCTTTGGTCAGGCACCAGTAGAACATTTATGGTATTTAAGTGATAAGAATGGAAAAGGCTTTGCAAATATTTAAATTCCAGCTGTAGCAATCAAGATAGAGAGTGCAAATCAACCTCCTTCCTTGTTACAGAAGAACACTTTTCCAGAGGGGATTTCCTCCTAACTTCTTTATACTTAAGATTCAAGATGGAATGCATGTATAGTATTCAAGCCAAACGGCAACCATTACTGTGTGTTGAACTAAATTCGTCACGTTTAACATCATGCAACCAGGAAGCAGAAAGCAGAGTTTTGAAACAACACCCAAAGAAAGCAGATCCACTTTTGAAAGAACAGAATTCTAAGCTATTTTTTCCACGATTACTGACTTCATTTGGAAGTTGAAGTTTTATTACCCACTTCAACACCGAGCTCATTGTATTATCAAATAGAGTTCCACTGTTGGACCTTAAGGAGTATGACACTTTCAGTCATAGATTTAAAATGGACTATTTTTAGTTACTCGAATGATGTAGTGAACCGAGGCAGATGACTGCTAATGTATGCATTAAAAAACTGAAGGTTAAAATGAAGCGTGTTTTTAATGAGTCACGCCAAGAGCCACATGTTGTCACTCAGAAGTGATGCAGCTTCATTAACCTCTGTGTTGAAATCCCGATTTAAGGAAAATGACTCCGTACAATGTGCACCGATTCCTAAGGATTGCAGGAACAAATGGACTAAAAAGAAGCTGATAAAAGAAATTCCATTTGAACAAGTTAAAGAGAACCTAGTAGAGGAGATAGGCCAAAATGAAAGAAAGGACGGGAAGAGTTAAGAAAGGATCACCTTTACAGAGAATAAAGGCTATTAATATGAAGCTCTTTTTCAAGGCATTCTACATAGAAGCGAGTTGTCACAGCAGAACATCAGCACTCCAGTGATTCACTATGGTTGTGCCACGGTCATGGATCTGTGTCCAAGCAAAGAATATAAACGGTGTTTGACTTCAGCTCTGTTACACACACCCATTCCTCCTCTTCATATAATTTACAAAGAATGGTACACCTCCAAATCTCTTTAGTCAGCAGAACACAGCAGAATTGCAAACAGGTAACACAGGACAAGATCCTAAAGCTGTTTGCATCAGGGTTTTTGGTGCCATTTTGGCTTAAATGAAACCAGTGTGTCCTCTCTTGATAGGAAACTGTCTTCTTGATTAATGTAACAAACATCTGGAGATGTTTTGAGAGGGCAACAGTTCTGGAAGTGTGAAGTATTAAATTGAAGTAGTTTCAATTTATAATCAGATTTATAATGGCAATCAGGGATTATTTTTTGATACAAATATGAAGCAGCACAAGATGTAGCTACTGCATAACCCTTTAGATGACACACTGAGGTAGAGCTCAGAAGCTTCAGCTTTATTCCTACACTCTCCCCACCAAAGAGCAAAGAACTAGATTAGTGATTCAAGTTCCCCTCAAGATGCTGGAATTGCTTTTCTTGTCACCTCCATCTTCAACAGCACGAGTTATAACTGGCACAACCCTAGTTTGTATATTGCAAAGCCCAACTAAGAAGTAAAGCTTCCTAAAATCAGGCAGACAGCTTGCTCAAGCTGTACTGCATTACCTTCAGTGGGGGAAGCCAGTTCCCAGGAGGGAGTAAAAATCTCCTTCAAATCCCTGAGAATGTTATCAGCATTTCGCTCCCTCCCAGGCTGTCCTTGCTTAACACCTTTCTCTTGAGCCACTGAAATGAATGCAAAAGCCAAGCGAGACACCAAGAGCAGGAGCATATCAGGAGAGATGGTGAAGGGGGTAAAAACAAAAACAAAACATGGAAAGTAAGAATGAATGAACTTAAAAAAGAAGCTTTTAATACATAGCTGAACGTGTCATTTAGCCAGCTGCTGCCCATGCACCAAGACAAAGTCTAAATGAAATTCAGGCACATTTAGTAATGCTCATTAAGGAAATGCATCGTCTATAAGGCTAAGATACATTAATGTTGATTTTTCTTCTGGAATGCCTATTCCACAGTATTTTCCAGCTTTTGCCCATGTAAGCTGCTGCTATGCAAAGACTTCAGTGCCATTAATCATTCCTACTTGTAACACATGCTGTAGAAGAAACATAAGAGGCGGCCACAGACTCGATATTCACAGCCCACATACATGTAAGCACAAGTCTCCTTTCACATTTATTCTCATTTAAAGGCACCCTGTTTACACATTCCCTTTTTCCTATTAAAGCTGTCTGAGTGATCATTATACAGCATCACCTGACATATCAGCATTTCTATCACACCTGGACATACCAGTTTCAGGTGACTGACAGCCAGTCCCTTTTCTCCTGCTTCTTTAGGAAGAATTAGCACCCCTTCAAGTCCTAAACCACAGTATACAGCTATGGTTGACTCATGAATCTAGCAGGAACATGCATCGTATGAATGAGATACTTCCACTTAGTGCAGTGGTGTACCACCACCAGGAATGTTTACACTACACGTCAGTGGAAGGACTCCTGTATAACTGACACAAACATGGTCACAGGTTTAGAAGCGCACTGCTGAACTCAAAACGCTGTCTGGCATCACCCAAAAGCTCACGTTTTAATGCATTTACAGGAAGACTTCACACATAGTAATCACCCTCCAACTTCTTGAAGTCAAGTCACAGTGTGCTACTCTGCCTTTTAGAACAGCACATTCATCAAAACCACTTTTTAACTTAACGTGCTGATCAGAACCATTAAGAGCAAAGGAGGAAGTTACCCTTTTTAGCTCCTGCTCTGGAAGAAGCAGTGAAGAACTTCTTCACAGTAGTGACTTTCCGTGTTTTCTCATTGGTTTTCTTTTCCTCAAACTTGGAAAAGGTCAGTGACTGTGCCCCCTGGGTGCTCTGGCTACTGGCATACGCTTCTTCTTCCTCACGCTGAAGCCTGCAATTAGAAAAGCAGAGGTCTTAAACCAGCACACATAAGCTGATTTCCTGTGCAATAAATTACTCATTTGACATGCTAATTCTCCTTTATGCCCATCTTCATTTCTTGCTTTCTACCACATCTCTGTTCACTACACTACATCCACTCTTTCCACGTTGCAATGATGAAAGCAAGGAAAAGCTTGTAACGGCCAAGGACTATTAAGTAGCAAGGTCAAAAGGGAGGAGACTGAAGTATAATCATGGGCACCTTCCCCTCATGTCACAGCCCTCAAATCTACACAGGTAGAGGTGAGGGGAAAGACTGTGGGAGGACTTCCGGTAATTGATTCAGCTGCCTTCCTCCCTGCATCATGTTCCAAGTTTCACAACCTATTACTCTACCATCCTGTTAAGATAAAACTGTGGTTCACAGCTGAACAAGTGAAACACCCTGTCACAACATCAGAAATATTCTGGGGAATAAATCCCTGTTGTCATTATTGGTTTTCAAAGCCTTGGAAATACATATGCTTCTTGAATGAATGAGGCAAACCACTTCACTGCAACACTGATGGGTGCCCTGCAAAGACCAAGCCCATCTTTTAATCTACATGTAGAAAGTAGGGGAGGGCACACATACCAATCCTACTTTTCTTTCTATGCAGGAGGATTAAAACAGGTTAAGCTAGATTCCCCCTTAAGATGCAACCAGGTTAAGCCATTTTTCTTTAAACTTACATCCATCCAGCTCAGGATGGACCATAAACGGTCTTGCATTTGTAATCTCTTGAGTAGGGAATTGTCTCTTATCTGTGCTGACAAGTCTGTTCACTACAACACACAACCTTATCTGTTCCTTTAGTATCTCCCTACTGAACAGTTAAGTATTAAAGAATGCCTTAAATACCCCACTTTATTGTATGTAGATGTTAAGACTGACAGTGTAACTAGCTGCTCTGGTAAGACTTAAGTTTTTATTAAGTGTTAAAGCCAAATTTATGTCAGAGGAAACAAAAAATGTCCTCTGTACTGTATTCAACACCTTACCTGGCACCTTCTGATCAGGCTAGAAAAGGTTTCAAGCACTTCTTTCTACCTTAGAAGTTCACCTGTTCCAGCTCCACTTTAAAACAAACCAAAATCCTTCAAGGCTTAAGGTGAAAGTGTCTACGGGAGTTAGATACCAGCTAATTTTGGGCTTCCAAACTATAATCATCAGTTTGGACCCAGCTGAAGTTCAAAAAGCTTACAGAAATATCACCTTCTTCAGGGAGCCTGATGTGAACATGCACACTTCATGCACATGAACATGTGCACTTCATGCCTTTTTTTCCCTTCCCTTTGTTTTCTTCCCCCAGTGACCTTGCTTAACACATCACTTGGTAACTCAAGTTCACTGAAGGTTCCAGACTCAAGTGCAGGTAAGTCTCTTGGGCATTTCACTCTAGAGTTTGGACATACACAACTAATACATTAAGGTAAGTGTATACAGAGAACTGTGTCAATATGAACAAGCGTCTTGGCCAGCTGAAGTCAACTATCAAAACAACTCAGCTAGATGCTCCTCCATCTCAAGAATTCACATCACCCTGAAACAGTTAACGCAGAGTGGATCTCATGTAACTACACCTGGATGTTTCAGCTGTAGCACAGAGGATGCTCTGCAGTGTCTCAGACAGAGGGTAAATCCTTTGCTTTCTACACAACTGCTCTTATTTTCTCACTCAGGTACAGGTTTCCTGCAACACCCATTTTCAGGGTCAAGCACGGAAAACTAGACTGCTTTGCAGAAAGTATGTGCTTAGAAAACTTACCTAAATTATTAAAGCCAGTTTTGATTCTTTTGGGCTTAACTCTTCAGCTTAAAAGACTAACAACAGACAAGACTAGAACCAGTTTTCACTCAGTAGCTGCAATGGAAAACCATTGTGCTGGCTCTATTCAAGACAATAACTTCGGTCTCCAGAGGCAGAGGTATTTTAATCAAAATTATCACTTTCACCCTAGTCAGAATTACAGACTTCAGTATGCAAATCAGGTCAAAGCATTTGTTGAGAGCTTGGGGGGTGTTTCCATTTGTTACTTCACAGACTTTCTTTTGAAACCTCTTAAATTGGAACATCATAAATATTCATCTTTGCATCAAAAGGAACATTTTCATTCCTGATGGAAAGGTCAAATTTGAGAGCTTGTGATGAAACTGAGACAGAGCTAGAAAACAGGAGATGGGAATGGTATTTGGTGAAGTCAACCTGCTGCAGGAGATGAAGGAACAAAGAGGGCTCTTTACCGCTCTGCCAGCTCCCAGTCCTCTTGAATCTGTTTCTGCCTGGCCTTATGGTATTCCTCTCTCCAGCACTTGGAGCAAAATCCCTGCCAAGCAGGATTGCCATAGTAACCGCATCCTTTCTTGCACAGTAGCTCTGACTGATCAACATGAATCCCTCTGCGTTCAGATTTCAGGCTCATTTTCTTCCTGTTTAAAGGGAAAAAGGTTAAAGCCAGAAACACGACAGCAGCCTGCTAAAAATCAGTTATTTTGAAGGCTTGCCTTTTAGAAAGAAGTAATCTGTTTCAATTATTTAATAGTGCCATAACAATAAAATAAAGGCCAGCAGAGGAAGGGTGCAGTTACACAACCACACAGCCCCAAAGCCAACTGCAGCATTACTGTGTTTGCATAGCATTGACCTGCAAACAGACCCAGACAGCCAGCCCAGAAAGCAGCACCAGCCACAGCCAGCTACTTCCACACACGGAAAAAGGCTCTGATCTCTCAAGCACATTGTTCCAACAGGCACAAAGCAACGGAGGAAGAGAAACACAAAGTTAATCACCAACAAAGGAAGCAAAGTGAGTAAGAGATGAAACCCAAATAGGTTTGTCTTCAAGCTGAGACTGTCTCTGTAAGGAAGCAAAGTGAGTAAGAGACGAAACCCAAATAGGTTTGTCTTCAAGCTGAGACTGTCTCTGTAAAGAACCACTTTGCAGAGACTAGGTAACAGATCCTTGGCCTCGAAGAATGTGTCTTCACAGCACAGTGGAGTATCATATCAGCACGGAAGAGGCTGATCTCCATTTCCTTTAGCACCCAAGTTACTTCAGAGTTAAGCTGGGCACCTGAACACAGCACAGCTCTACAGAACTTATATATACTGACTGATTTATTCTCATGCCTACACCACCACGATGCAAAGCTTGTCTTCAACAATCCACCGCTCCCTTTTCTTTCCTTGCTTGACAGAAACCATCCCACATGCCAGCTTGCTCCCAAGGGCATTTCAACTAGTTCCAATTTTAAATGCTAGAGGGAGATTTAGATTAGATATAAGGAAGAAGCTCTTCCCTGTGAGGGTGCTGAGGCTCTGGCACAGAGTGCACAGAGAAGCTGTGGCTGCCCCATCCCTGGGGCATGATCTTTATGAGTGGGGCACAAACTAAATATTCCATCTTATCTATGTAAGTGTTAAGGCTCCTTCCAAGAACAGCTTTTCCATCTCTGAAAGAAATGAGTTTCTAAAAATAGTTTCATCGTAGGGATGGGTATATTGAGGGAATCAGTTTCTTAATGACATCATTTATAATGAGCATCCCATTTCTATAGACAAGAGAGCAGCTGAATACTCTTGTCTCTCCCATAGAAATGTCTGACAGTTAAACAGACATTAATACACTTCTGCATGGCAAAATGAGAACCAACCAACCAACCACATCTTAAGCATTTGAGATCCTTACTTCATTCCCACATGGACAAAGTAACAGAGGGAAATCAGTACATTGCCTTCACCAAAACATTCTAGTTCTGTGCTACCTGCATTTTCTGATTCCACAAGTAAGGTCTTTATGTTGACAGTAATGATACACAGACCTGAGGACAAACAATCCAGCTACCAGACCAGAAATCAAACAGCAAATGTTTGCCCACTGCACAGCCTGGGATGGAAACTGCATGCTGGCGCTGTTTGGAAACACAGCCCACTCTTAGAGCATCCCACATGCCCTTTACCACCAACTCTGCAAAAAATGGGGAAACAAAAGCTTGGAACTCTCCAGTTGCTGCTGATTCAGCTTGAACACCACTTCCTAAAACTAGAAGCTGCAGCTCTAGTTTTAGGAGCTCTGAAATCTCTCTGGTTTGGAGGACCCTGTACTAGAAGAAACCACACACAATCTCCACTACTGCCATTAATGTAAAGCTGATCATCCTGGATGTTTTCATTGTAAACTGCAGGGAGCTATAAATACAGAATGGGTAAAACTATTTCTGTAACAAGCTTCAAAGAAACATTACACCCACCTCTATAACCCAAGGAAATACACCCCTGCTCCTTTCACCCACTCAATAGGGTAAGTTACAAGTCTGTAGGCCAGTTTTCTGAATTCAGATGTCTGTTCTTATCCAAATCACCATGAATTAGCTTTCTGTATCCACAGAGCTTTAACCACCACAGTTACCTTTGGCACCCTGCTAGCTCTTTATGTACGTTAGAACTAAAACCAAGGTTCTGTTCAGTGTCAAAGTTCAGCAGCTTTCCCTGCAGTGAGCAAAGAAGGCCTTTTAGGAGCAAGATTCTTCTTTCTTGCATTCTTTCAGTTCAGATTTGTAAATAGCCACAAAGCCAGGCTACCAGAAAGCAAGCTGTCCCATTTCCTCCCCTTCAAGCATTTTCGATTGCATCAGTTTCGGATCCAGGGACAAAAGAGGTCACCCTGAATCAATACGAAGGAATCACATGCTGCACTTGGAGCAGAGGCTCTCTACTTCCCTTAAACACAGACAAGCATTACACTAAAAATGTCACAGCCAATTGTTGCAGGGAAGCATTCACATTTAACAGAACAACTCAACACATTTTAATAAACTGAATATGAAAAATCCATCTTAAGTCAACATTTTGCAATGAAATCACTGTAATTTACTGATCTTCCATTCCTAAACATGTTTCCTTGGAACTTTTCCCTAAATTTTCAAGCTGTCTCTCCAATGGTTCCTCTGTGATTCTGTCAAAGCTGCAACTGAAAGCACACATGGAAACAGGACAGGGTTTTAGTTACCGTCGTCAAAGAAGTGCCAAAACCAGAAACCCCAACTTTGCTACAAAATCCTGCTGGCCCACAGCCACATCGCTTTCCCTGTGATCATATTTCAGACACTTCAATCCATCTTTGAAGGTTTACTAAAGGAAGCACAGAAAGAGTTAAGACACAGGAAACATGTATCTTGTCGCAAGTAGTACCAAAGAACAACCAAAGGGTTAAGGTCAGCCTGGAGCAGAGCAAAGTGGAAAAGGTTTTCTTAAGAAGTGTTTTCCATTGACCTGAAGGGCAGAAGCATTCACTGAAGGAAAGCTACATCCGAGTTTCCAAGGATTTTTTAGGTTTAGGTCTTGAGAGGCCAAGTTTTTCATGGGAAGCAATGAGGATACACCTAAACCTACAAAGGGATTCCATCAAAGCATTTAGTCTTCAGGGAACAGTTGCAGGTTACAATCTTAATTCCCTGTACAATGCTGGGAAACAGCTACAGAGACCAGAACACAACCTACAACAGTCACCAGAGCTCAGGCAGCAACACCTTGCTCACATCCCACCCACAGGGCACCCAACCTCTGACATCTTGAGTGCTCATATAAAAAGACAGTGAAGTTCAACAGTAGCACAGAACGAACCAGATTGCACTGACAGAGTGCAACTATTTCACTACTTTTTTACCTGATGATCTTCCATGACATTCCCATGGGAGTAAAGATACAACCTTCATAAGCAGTGCTATTTCACAATAAAAACTATGGCATAAGAAGAGAGCTCAGAAGTTTGTCAACACCTGATGATCACACATGGTAGGCTGATCTGCAGGCCACTTACATGAAGCACAAAACTAGCTCTACACGTCCAAAAGGTGCCCTCTCCTCCAATTATAAATCCATAACTCCATAGACCATTTCTGTCAGATCCCCATAATGGTTCTGACATTATGGACTGAAGTAGCAGCAATTATTGCTTGAGGACACTGTGCTTTTCGGATCAGACTCAAAGGTCTCAACAACAGCAAATTCCAATTTTCACACATACCAGATTATAAAGGAGCTAGAAAAGTCACGGTGAACTTATTCAAGCAGCTATCATAGTCCCAGCAAAGAGCAAGTGCATTCTAAGCTTTAACCTAGTATGGAAAAGGGGCTCCCTTCATCAAAGAGGATCTCTCACTAAGGCTCATTTAATACACACATGAAAGGGACTCTACGTAACACAGTCTTTCCAGCAATAAACATATAACACATTAGGGTTTCCAAAGATTGCAGACGCAGCTTTGGCTTCAGGAAAACCACTGTGTGCAAAAGGAGTGATAGGAGTATAGATTTATCAGCAGCTTGTATTTCTTGTTCCTTTCTGGTACCTACCTTCCTTACTTCCCACGGACTGAGTAAGCAGATACCCTTCTTGTCAATGCAGACTGCATCACAGGCACAACGAGATACTGACTTCTTCATAAACTATTTATCAGTCTTGGATTGGTTGGGGTCATCTCTGGTGGAAGAGCTGGTTGAGAAAGCTCAGATATCAAAGCTGAGTAGAAAGGGGTCTTGTTTAATCAGTCTATAGATGCCTTTAGTAAGAGATAATTGCAAGTCAGTTTAAAATTACTACAAGCTACGAAAACTAGTTTCTAACTAACTCTGTGTGCTAACACTGGAAATGAAAGTGGTATTAGACTGTTCTATGAATGACTTTCAATACTGGTAACAAAGTTCCTCAAACTTAGCCCAAAACAGGAAAAGGCTTCACATAACCCACTCAGAACAGGCAGGCTGCCACAAAGGTATGAAACTGCCTGTGACTTCTAGAAAGCCTATTTCAGGCTTCTAAACTTCAGACCACAAACCCACATCTCTTCACATCTGAATCCCTCCTTCCTGCTTTCGGTTTGGGTTCTGCTCGTTTTCTCTCATCTCTTTCTCTTACTCTAATCCCTGACATGAAGAATCCTCTCAAGAAACTCTTGGCACAACTATTAGCAACTGAAGCAAACATGATTTGGCTTTTCAAGTTTAAGACTTCATTGCACTTAATGAATAACTCGCATTCATTCTTCACATTAAACAGTACCACAGTGCTCCAAAGAGTGTTCACAATGTCTCTGCAACTGTCTGGTCCTCAGTGGCCATCCGCAGGCAGGAAAAGAAGAAAAAATGAGGAAGTCTCCAAACACACATTTCTTACACTAACAGTTGCTGGTTTACATTTTTCTGGTGCCTGAACAGAACATCACACTTGACAGCAAACCAGAAGAGCAGCAAGTCCCACGTAAAAGCACATGCAGCTTCAGTTACTCAACACTGATTTACAAGGTAGGTTAGAAAGTGTATCAAAACTGAGGGGTGGAAGGATGAGATCTGGTTAAAACTCTGAATTTTGCCAATGGGGAAACATCCTTAAAATAGCACATATTTATTCCAAAGAATAAATAAACGCCACAAAATTCTTCAGAGCCACCTAAGTGTCAAAACGTGCATGATTCATGTGCAACCCTGAACATTCCAGTATGTAATTAGCAGAAGGATAATTAACTAATGAGCTAACTTCCTCTAAAGGAAAGGGTGGAGGAGCACGATCCAAGAAACTCAGAACAGAAAACACAAAAGCCATTAGACAGCTTAGGAATTAGGAAGGCAACATGGTTGCTGTCTTTGCAGAGTGTGAGTCTTCAGTTTCAAAGCGCATCCTCCTTGCAATCAAGACGTTTCAGCTGCAGTGGTTGTTTCCTGGAATAAACAGTGCAGGTTGCTAATTAATGATCCTGAGGACAGAAGTCATTAGCTGCAATGACAGACACACGGTCTCATCAGCCACCTGAAAATAACCACAGTCTGGAGCTGTAATATGGCAGGGGAAATTGCAGCCACCACTTCAAACGTGTGAAACCAAATGGCCACAAGGCTTCACCACTCTACGCAGAAAGCTCACAACTTCAACGTGAAGATGTGCTTTCCCCTCAAATGTCAGTATGGACCTTAAGCTACAGTATTGTTTGTCCACATTGAAACCTTAACTGCAGCCCGCGGCACTGGCCACTAAGCCAGGAGTAACATGGATTCATGAATGAACAGGCTGTGTCTCATCACCTACATGTGACTCATGATTGTGCTTCTAAAAGAAATCACAAGAAACAGCTGAAAACTGCTTTGTGCTGCTTGACTGGGAAAACAAGTAAGAATATGAATAGGATTAGCTAAAACTTGTAAAACCTCCTCAGGAACAGCAGTGATGGAGCTTCCACACGCTCTGTGCTTTTTCCAAGACGTCAACCACACTCACCTGGATTCAGATTAAAACTAAAGGTTAAAACCTCACAGAAAAACTGCAGAACATCTCATACACTCTGTACCTGACTTGTTACTTACAGTGCTTTAAACGACTCCACAAACACGATTTTAGGTGTCATTTGAGGTCACAAGCAGTTCAATATCAGAAAGAAATAAGTAACACCCATACTCGGGCATTACATAGCAAACACCAGGAGGGAGCTGAGACTGTTCTAGATTAGATAACACTGCAAACCAAGATTAAATATCAGAATCATGGACTATCATCAAGCTTATAATCAGAGTTTGTTGCATAAAGTCATCTTAAAAATCAGCCTAACTTGATCGATATCCCTTTCTTCCCTTCTATTGTGTGCTTTAGGGTTTTGTCAGCAAAGCATCCCACTGAGTTACAACTCTCTTTCTAACCTTCCCTACTGCAAAACACTTGCATAACCATGTCCAGAAGGCCAACAATTCCTGAGTAAAGTTCTATTCCTGGAAAACACTACGTCCTTCTGTGTTGAGCTGTCTCGAAGGAGTCTCAAGTAACTGGAAAGCCAAGAACTGCTCCATACACATCCCATGAGGAACTGCCAATACAAAGCACCACTTCAAAGAATACCTTCACAACCATGAGACTGAATAAGAAAAGTATGGGAAGTTGATAGTGGATTTAAATCACAACTTCCCTTTTTCCACCCCTTCTCCAAATCTACGCAGTACCACCAATTCCCGGCACTGGGCTACATCAGAACCTCACTCAGCCCCTCAAAATGAGTTAAATTTTGCCTATAACAACCCCCACAGTTAACCCAACAACCCCTCACACAAGCACCAGTGCCCCTGCCCACACCAGAAGGATTCAAGCCGGAGTTAAACCACCTCCTCAGACGGTCTACCACTACAGGTGTGTCCCTTCTCTTTCAACACCTCACACACCCTCTCTGAACATACAACCACTCCCTGCTGCAAGAGAACGACCTGTACAGACACAGGGTGCCCACACGGTGACAAATACCCACAGAAGCATCCAAAACGCGCTGCTCAGCATCTTAAACGCACTTCAAACTCCATCTGGTTTGGGTTTCAAGGACTTTGATCTCCAGCCTTACAGCACACGGCCATGCAACATGAATGCTTATAAGCAAAGAGTTACATCCCCTCGATCCACAAGGAACTTGGTAGGGAAACGGAAAGCAGCGACTTGTGAAGTTTTAGTAGCACCTTCACCCTGATCAACTATCTAAGCACACCCCCGGCATTAAGATAAATACATACACAAACAGCTGGACGTGAGGAGCTGCACACACAGGACTCGGGCTGAGCACGGCTCCCCGCGTCCCGGGGCGCTCAGCCCGGTTACAGCTCCAGGGGAGGCGCCGGCGGGGCCGGTAACGACACCCCCCCGTTCCCCGGCCTCGAAGCCGGCACACACACGGTATGGCCTGGACCTATATTGCAGGCAGCGGCGGAATGTTGACACCGACCGCGCTGCCCCCAACCGCCACCGATCCCTCAGCGCGGGACCCCCCCTCCCGCTACCGGGCCCAGAGGCCCCGGGCAGCCCCGCCGGGGCCCGGCAGCCCCTCAGCGCGGTCAGAGCCGCGGCTCACCGGTGGCCCGGGCGGGGCGGGGCGAGATCCCCGGCTCGGCTCCGCGCTGCTCCGCTCCGCTCCTCCCGGCACCGCCGCTGTCCTCAGCGCGGCCCTCCGCGTCCTCCCCGGCCCTCCCCTCCGCGGCGGAAGGACGGGACACTGCTTCCGGGGGCCGCGCCCGATCCCGGAAGGAAGGCCGGGGGGAGGTTGGTTGTGGCCTGGGCGTAAGAGACAGGGAGAGGGGCTTTGGAGCAGGGATAGGACAGGGGAATGGCTTTACCCTGCCAGAGGGGAGCTTGAGATGAGCTCTGAGGCAGAAGCTGTTCCCTGTGAGGCGCTGGCACAGGGTGCCCAGAGGAGCTGTGGCTGCCCCATCCCTGCAGTGTTCAAGGCCAGGTTGGACACAGGGGCTTGGAGCACCCTGCTCCAGTGGAAGGTGTCCCTGCCCATGGCAGGGGAGCTTTAAGGCCCCTTCCAAACCAAACCAATCTGTGATCTCTATGATTCTATGACAAATGCTTTGCTTTTACCTCAAACTCAGGCAGCATTCCTGAGCATGTGCTTATGTGGACTGCAGCAGGAATAGAAGTAGATAGTGCTATTTAAACCTTATTCCTCTTTCCCTTCTCATTTACACAGTCCTCTCCTGCTGGTTTTGGTGCTTGGGGTATTTTTCCTTCCACAGCAGGGCTCAACACAGACATCCAGCTGCAAAAGCAAGAGATGGTGTTAGCAAGACAAAAGGACAGCAGGGAAAAAGGTAGATTGATAACTTCAGGAACTGAGCACTGCACAAGCAGGGACACTTTGGCCCTCTTTGGGGGGACTGTCCGATAGGAGCAGAAGATTACAGGGGGAAAGAAGCAGAACTGAAAGGGCTGATACCAGCCTATCTCCCCAAGGAGACTGCAGACACTGCAAAAGCATTTCCTTCCTTTGAAGGAAATGATGGTGAACAAGTTAGTGGTTGGTGCCATCAAATGAAGCCGGCAATGCAGATTTGCTTCTTTGTTTTCATTTGCAAAGCCAGCTCAAATCATAGGGACTCTGAGGATGGGGGCTGCAGTGGCTGCAGAGCAGATTCCAGCAGTTTTCAGCAGAATGTACTTGTATTGCACAACACAGACTTTATATCCACATTTTCTTCTATGTATTTTAAGTAAAAACCATGCACTACATATTACCTGAACTGAAAAGTCAATCGTCGTAAGAAATAATACACTACAGTATTAAACATTACGCATCAAACCCTGATTGGTAGCATCCAGGCTGGATTTTCAAAGGCATTATGGGTTACAGTGCATAGACACATACAATTTACAATTCAGCAAAACAAAATCCATTTACAAAAGTCACAGTGAAAGTGGAGGTAAACTTATACTAAGCTTGTGTAAGTAAAATGATTAAGAACTGTTTTGGGAAGCAACTTCCAGTTAGAGGACTATATACAGAAGATAGTAACAGAATATGATAGTGAAAGACTGAAGGGTTCTTTTCTGTTAAATCATGTTTCCATAGCCCAAAAGTCAGAACGATGCTGGGTCCTCTGCTGTGTGTGACAAACCTGAAAACACAGACAATTGTTTATCTACAGGTAACCAAAGAGATAACACAACTCCAGGGTTCAGTAATACCAACTGTAACTTAAAGCCTGAGGGGTCAATGAATTACCTAGAGTAAAGCAGTTGTTACATTAAGTGAAAGAAATATCACACCCCAGAGATTTATGAGGAGTTAAGAGAGCATCTTTCTACAGCCTCTGCTCTGAAGTCTGCTCTTACCTGCCAGGGAGCTGCATCTCAAACTTGATTGCTGTGCAGAAAAGAAAGATCCAGTGCATAAGCTGTGGCATAAAGATCCTCAGATCTCAGAGTGATGCTGAAATTCAAGTAATGTGACTTCGCAGCCACCCCACAGCAGTGTACAGTCCACAGACGCTGGATTCTCCCACCCCCTTAACACATTACAACAAAATGAACTTACACAGGACATGGGTGAACACGGGTTTCCAGATAGGCTGGATCCTCTGCCTGACCTCATATAAATGGTGATGAGCCTTCCTCTTGAAATAAAACAGAAACAATCTTGAAATGCAGTGCAAACAATCAGCTTGGACAAAAGGCTTTCCCTGTTGGCACTTCCATCATCTTCCTCATCATGTCACCTGAACCAGGTCATCTATCAACAAGAACGAGTGGCGAGAATAACATTGGGAAGGAAGGTTCCCAGGGGTTGCAAATGCCAAATGAAAACAATGACCTTTAATTATATCACTAATTATTTTAAGGGATCGCGCACTTCTCCTTCAGCTCAGAGCACACAACAAGGCCCTGGGACCCCAAAATACAGGTGCTTAGGCTGAAAACATATTACTGTGAAACAGATGTAAGCCCTAAAAAGTAAGACTTTACATTTTTTAACAGCCTTTAGGAAAAAACAAAGCAGAAAGTAAAATTAAAGTGATTATGCTATAAATAAGGGATTTAAATTAATTTAGTCACGTATTTTTGCCAGTAATTAGCAATTATCAGTCACTTTATTGTAATATTAAAAGAACTTTAAACCAGACTAAATATTCACCTTGCAAATAAATATGGGGGAGCAGCAGAGAAGTAGTAAATTTCCTGCACATAAAGTTGTACATCTTGAAGGTTAGAGAAAGGGGTAAGGACCAAGAGTCATCAGCTCTCTTAAAGCTAAGCTCTTTATCTCCTTATGCCTCTTATCCTTCATCTACAAATGGAGACGTGGGGGAGTGTGGATCAGGATCCCACTGAAGTATTCCTTCAGAGCGAGTGAGGATTGTCCCTGGGGAAATACACTGCAGAACTAATTCCCTCCCTCTTCCATGTTTGCAAAGACCAGCACGTGCCTAATGCACAGGACAGATGTGCAACAGGCTGCATTCAGTTCTGGGGGCAGTGATAGGGAACTTCGGATTTCACCAGATAAAACAAAGGTATACTGAGAACCATAGACAAAAGAACCAGCAGTAGTATGTATTTTGTCTTGGAGCAAGTCTTTTCTTCAAATTGAATGAGCTAAACAGATGGACATGCACTGTCCTTCTAATTATCTGCAAGCATGATATTCATTGCAATGTTATACTGCTAATGCAAGACCCTTCTTCTTTGCCTGACCAATTTGTTGATGGCATCAGGTTGCAAACACAGGGTATTTGGGGATGGAAAAGTAGTTATCTAGATGCCTAAGTGGCAAAGAAGCTAAGTAGGAGAAGCACAAAGAAGTGGGTAAATATATGTTATAGCAAACCTCTATCCTAGCCAGGTGGAAAGGAAAGTCCTAAAGAAAAAAAGCAGTATTACGTAGGCATTTAGTTTAATTAGACAATTATAAAGCAGCCACGATATACAAAAACATCAGTCATCTTAAACATGGATTTAGTAGATCAGCTACTCACATTTCTGTTGCAAATGCAGAATTTAAAAGTTATGCTACACACCAAGAAAAGGTAAGTCAATAATAAACCAGTTATTAGATCGAACTCCCTGACATCTGCCTGCCCAACTCTCCTGTTTCTGCCGAAACACAAACCCACATTAGGCAACATCTTCTAAATCATTGTAAACAAAGACTGCTTAGAAGGAGTGTAGTCAGTAACAATACTGATAACCTGCACAAGTCACAACACAGAATGTACATGTTTAATGAAAGCATGTTGGCTCAAATCCCTGCTTTCTCTTTCAATATTGCACTTAATGTTTGCTGTCTTCTGGAGGATCTGAAGGATGAAAGCGTCAATTGAGATGCAATTGATGCGAACTAAGATTAATTGTCTTTTTAGGTAGTCTTCCTTATCTATTTAAGCAATAAACATGAGAATGTTATAAAGTATCAGTGTGTGCATATTAAGAAATAGCAAGCATGATCAAAACAGGGATTTTGCCATCATAGCTTCTCTAGAGTAACAGCAGAAGTCTTACAGCCAAACTAAAAACATACTGTTAAATCAGACTGTTCCATTTGTGCTGAAATTCAAACCAGACTTATGTCCCATGGAAATACATATATGGGTACTGATTAACCCAGTAACACTGCAGTTCTCATTGCAATCTTTATATAAACTGGTGCTATAAATCCTGAACTTAAGTATCTTAAGTAGCCTCATTTGACTTTTGATTTAGGGTAGTCAAACACAAGTACAACACCTTGTAACAAAAGGCCAATATTTAAGAAAACAATTGAAATGGGCTTAAATGAAGATCCAAACGTACATGATTTCCTCCCTCCTTCCATTTCAAAATCTAAGCTCTGGATTTGAACCTCAGCACTTAACAATGATTCTCTGTAAGTAAACATATATAAAGAGATCATCAGAGCTGTACGCCCCCCACCTCAGAGAGGCACATCACTAAAAACTCCTAAATCACATAAATACAAGTGTGACAATGCAAACAAGTTGCCTCTTTTTTGTAAGACAATTTGATCATGAAGTCCTCACAATTATTAAAATTCTCAGTTACCTGAGGTAATTTTAAGAATAATTCTAATTAACAAGTTCCTTAAGCGTTTTGGTCAAAAGCTTAATTAATCAATATTCTTGGATCCGCTAATCCAATGGAATGCAAGACACAAACATTTATTATCCCTCTCTTTAAGATTACTTTGAGGCTACTTCACACGGGGTCTTTTGGAGAAGTACTTGATTTTCTGTCTCTCACACAACAGTTATATCTTCAGATGCTTAGTTCTCCCTTTCAGTTTTGGACATTAAGTAAGTCAGCCTTGGAATGTGGTTACTAATGTCAGAAGTGCAACTATTACCTTCAGAAAAGAACATGATTCTGCAGTGTCTGCCTCCTTCAGAGTGGAAAGGCATTTACTTCACAAATATATTGGTTTATAATTGGAGAATTATTTGAATATGAAGGTTATTAAATTATTTTTCCTGATATTATACCAGGAAGGGTCAACAAGAAGGTTAAAAATGAGACTTAATTGCCTAGAGAAGGTGAGGTGAAGAAAGCACTTGTCTAGTATCATCACTTGATTCTAACTCTAGAACAAAGTTTAATACCACAGAATGTAAAAAGAGTCAGTAATAAAATAACAGAATTAAATATTCCTCTTACTTCTGCTTATAGGAACATACATATAGGGTTTTCTCATTTACCAAAAGCCTTTGTAAATGACCTGATTCTAAAGAGCTTTTTGTTTTTGTAGATAACTGTAAACATTTAGAATTTCTAAGGCTAAAAACAGGCACAAGTCTTTCATGAACAGTTATTATTCCTAAGAGCATTAAGGAATATATTCCAAACCTGCTATTCCTTCTTATAACAATGGAAATAGTTGAAATACAATGTTATAAGTCACAATGCAGATTCTCAACTAAAAAAGAAATATAGCTTAATCATGACAACAGTTAATACTATATAGGGAATGCTCCTTTCTTTTTGCCTTTTTTAATGATTTCTTACATCAAAATTACATTTCCGGAATCTCTGTGCTGGGTGTTACTCGATTTTAGGAAGTGGCAAGTTTAAGTAGTGAATAAAATATTTCTAAGTGGGTAAAATTCAACCACCTTATGTCAGCATTCTTAGCACCCCTGCTTTATAACAATGCAGGTGACAGCTGCAATATCCGTTTTGCAGATTCTGATACTAAAGCCACATGGAAGGTGCCACCTTATAGAAGATGTTAGATGCTCCACTCTGTAACTTCCATGAGGTGATTTTGTTTTGTGCCTCGTTAAGGTACCTGAGCCAAGAGTCTTGTTTCAGGCTGGTTTTTCAAGATTGCAGAGGTTTTCCAACCTCTGTACCAGGTTCCCTTGTGCTGAGCAGCTAAGCATTAGCCAACGTTTCAGCAGACTGATTCCAATACATGTTAGCAGCAATGCATTTCCAGAGACACGTTGCAAAAATATTGAAAGCAATTGTCATCTAGAAGTCCTTTTATCCCCTGCACTGTTCTGGACAAGGTAACTCACCACCAAGTAATCTTGAATTCATAGATAGGACGCTTGCAGTAATAGTGATTTATCAGGTGTTTATCACACACCCCAATACACTGATGATCCACGGTTATCCCTCTGTCAGACAGGTCTGTCACAATACAGTGCAGAAGATCATATACATCAGCCACAGCCTCCCAGGGCCCAAAAGATACATCTACTTCACAATGATGTTCAAATAGCTTTGTCTCACTCTCACTCCTTTCAAAACGTAAAGAATTGAAGTGCGGGCATTCATAGGGAGTGATGGGCATCTCTTCTTTGAAGACACACACCTTCAATTTTGCAAACCTTGCTTTTCTCTGCATAGCTCTGAGCTTTGCTATTTCGATGATCCTTTCCAAATGATCTAAAACACAGAATAAAAAAGTTGAAAATAACACTGAAGCACTTAATAAAACACATGCCATTATTTCAGGTGAAACATTACTACAGTGCTTAAGTTGTTCTGAACATAATATTAGCAGCAAAATAAAGCTGCACATCACTAAATACATAGTAATTAAATCAATCTGTCATTTTGTGAACTGTGTCCCTACTTATGTGCCCAAGTTCATTCAGTTGCATCCTAATGGCACAGACACAGAGAAACCTCCTCTTTAAATAAGCCTTACATATTGTGGCCTAGATCTTGCTCTCTTTTAATGCAGCATAAAAATGCACACCCTTGGATGCAGCAGGAACAAATTTCACATGGAAACCTCGAACATCTAAAGCGCTTGAAAAGCGCACAATAAACTTCTCAACTACAATGGAGTTTGAAAGCTGAAGCAGAGCTGAAAGCACCACTTAAACTACTCAAATCATGCTGGAACAAACAGTCAATACTATTTTGTTTATTTACCTTTGTAATATGGCATAAGGCCCAGGAAAGCTTGTCTAACTTTTTCTCCTTTCAGAGGCTGGATATCCTCTAGATTGTCTAGCAATGGTCCTATGGAATAATACTGAGCTTCCTTGTAAACTGCTCTCACACGTTCTCTTGGCGGCAGATCACCAGATCGTAGAAAGTTAAGTATGTCTCTAAAAGAAGGGCAAAAATGATATTAAGTAACATATTTCTGCCAAACTCACTGAACAACTCACTGAAAACCAAATACCATCAGATTTTAAACAAAGGTTGAAGTGGAGTACTTAGAAGAGGGGACAATATTATACAGGAAAGAGAACATAATCACTGTATTTCGAATTCAGGTCAAATTTAGGTGACAAAATGATCTTTTCCATTTTCCTGAAGAATTATATACGTGGACAACATCCCACAGAGAACCAGGACTGTAGTGAATGGATGGTGCATTTATAAAGGAAGTTTTCTCTTCACAGGATCAGGGCCACATACACTTGTAGTATATATCATAATGATAATAACACTTCCTTGTAGTCTGGAAACACTGTTAGGCTACAAGATTTTTTAGCTTGGAAAGAAATCACTTTATAAGCATTAACAAAGCTATTATTGACCACAGCAAATAAAACAAAGCATTCCTGCAATCTTCATCAGCGTGTCAACAAATACAGCACGTGCTGACTTGGCTCTGTGTTCCACCTATGTTTTCAATTCAGATTGACAACATGACAAATGCAGCGATTTCCCAACAAAGCGCCAGGCACTTTCAAACTGCCAAATGTAGAGAAACAATTATTTTCTAATGAATATAGTGGTTTAATCTGTTTCTGTCCCAGATTACAGCACAATCCAGATGTGCTTTGAAACTAACTCAATACTTCTCCGTTGATGAAGGAAATGTCTACAAAGGAGGAGGAAGAAAGATAAATTACATTGCAAAGTGTGCTTTGAGCAAAGACCTTAACCCACAAACATTAACCCATGAACAGTGCTTACCTTTGCTAGCAATTTCACACCAATTCACAGTATTAATATGATCATGGTTAATTAAAACCAAAGCTAACACAAAGGAAGGAATGCTGAAGGTGAAAGAACATGGCACTATCAGCTGTAATAATATTTGAGGCTTGTGCTTTTTAACAGCTACATTATATCCTATTTAAACACTGAAAACATCATACTTCCAACTAGTTAAGAACCTAGATGCATTCCTTCCATTCCCTCTTTATCATACATACTGTAATATCAATTAAAGTACAGCGTTGTACTAAAGAGCTTCCTGTGAAAAGCAATGCCAAATACATTCTTTTTTAAAACTTCAAAACAACTTGATACCTTGAAATACTCTGAAGGAGACAACGTACAAATTCAAAACTTGTTTTTCTTTTCCTACTGTAAAACTTCAGCCCTCTAAGGATAAAACAAATAGTTTCTCAATTTCTTTAGAAATAATTTTCTTCATTAACAACTTCTAAACTATACTACTGAGGACACATACCCAAAGTAGGTCCCATCTCTGTCAATAAAATATCTGCCTTCAGCATCTGTTGGGATGTAGTGTCTTCCACTGAACATAGCCGCCAGCATCGTGTCCTCGTACCGCCTCAGTGTCGACAGTCTTGTTGTAAAATACATGCCTCCTACGTTGAGTGGAACAACTTCTGGGAACTGCAAAAGCAACCACATCACCCCAAATGAGCCCTTAATCCTTGCCACACACGTTCAGGCCAAAAGGGTTACAACCTCTAGAATATGTAGCATGCAGGCTTTGCCAATGTGACAGGACTTGGTCTGACAAATGCTTTCTTTCCCAGCCTGTTGCCACAAAGCAGTGAGGTTCAGCAGTTAAGAACTTGAATACTCTGGCTGGCTTCTGGGTGCAATCAGGGATGTTTTAATGTTAGCTGGAAATCTGAAGTAGCAGTAATCACTTGGCTTTAATACCAGATATTCATTAACAGCATGAATGCCTCCTCCTGGCTCTTCTGGGAAAACAAAATAAACCAAAACGCATTCCCCAACCTTGTGACTTGCACTCAGTTGTTATTCTGCTGGATCCTCTATACTACTGTACTATACCATACTATTTTACACTATACCTTGAAAATAACTGCTGTGACTCTCTATTTAGGTTTACAGGAGGCCTAAAAATCTTAATACCACATCTTAAGATGCTCTGGTATCAGAATAAACACTTGGTTGTATTTGCCAAGTCCAAACATGGATGGAACATTAAACACGAGTAATGCTGCCGAGCTACTGAAGTAAAAAAATCAAGAGACTTAGCTTTATCCAGCCATTTAGCTGCTAATGGAAACTGAACTCGATATCTGTAAATCCTCCAACAAAAAAATCCCAAATTCTCTGACACATGAGCATTACATGCTGCAATAACCAGCCCTTATCAGTACAGTACAGACAGCTCTTACCTGCTGAGGCAGCAGAGGTAGTGCTTGTCCTGCCTGGGTTGCAGTAGGAGTGGCTGGCTCTTGGAAATCATCCTCTGCATCCGAGCTCGACATGGCATCATCCGGGTTTCCACTCACTTTGTTCTGCCCTGTAACTACCACCATCCCTCTGGCTCTCGGAGGCAGGTCTGCTGGGTAGGCAGCCGTGGCAATTCTAAATGGGAAACAAGATCCAAATGACTTCGGCGCCCTCCCCACCAGCAGCCGATCACGCGGCAGGCAGGGCACGTCACTCCCCGGATAATTTACAATGGCATTGTTATTCCTGGGAAATGAATCACAGCAGGGATGGCTCTTGTGCTGAGAATCAAACTTGGAGGGGCTGTTTCTGCAGGAAGGCTGTTTGCAGAGCCGGACCAAGGTCCTACAGTCACAGAGCCCCTGTCAGTGGCTGGGTAAGACACCGGTGCCCATTGGCTGTGCGGTGCGGGTGTGATTGGCTCCACCACGCTGCTGCAGCACAATGTCATTTGCTGGGGGAATTTGGGTGGCTGCTGCTCCAGCCCATCCATCGCCATAGGCCGCCTGCACAAGCGCGTCCTGACCGCACACTGTCATTGGCCATGGGTGCTGTGCAACACCCGGACTGCTGCTCCCAACCCAGCTCCGGTCTATCACCTTCAGCTGCACAGACGGAGCAGAGCCTGTATGCACAGCGACACGCACTGTAACAGCTCTGTCCAGTTCTAGCACTTCCTGTGAGATGAGGAAATGGGAGTTTTCCAACAGAGAAAACATTTTCCTGCTCACTGCATCACATTACATTGTACTTAGATGCACACATCTGATACGCATGTATTTAACTCTGCATATTACATTGTGCTTTTACTGTTTATCAGCAATTTCCTTTCCTGCACAGAAAAAACATGCATAGAAATGCTAACTACAATGCTCCATCTTCAGCTGGAGGATGGGATGGACTAACAACACGCTGCATTATATAAACAATAATTAGAAAAGCAGGGTAGGAAAGAGCAGAAACCCTGCTGTTCTTTTTACACTGCATTATGGAAAGAAAAACCTCTGTCTAATGGGATTGCTGGGGTGTCTCCAGTGGCATCACAACATCCTAACAAAGACATTATACTACCAGAGGCTTTATCTAGCTCTCTAACCCTGCAAGCTCCTTCTCTCAAATCCCTATAAACCTTAAATAGGAGTATTTGCGCATGCACATCTGGTACATTTATTTATTGACTAAATAAATGTTGCAGGAAAGTTGCTTCCAATCAAAATAAAAAAGCAAAAATGACATCAAATTTTAAAAGCCGTGATTAATTATTCTACTTTATGAACTCTGCTAATACAGTCATCATGCACATCATCAGCCTGCCTGTACATCTCAGCTCTTAAAGGCAACACTGCAAGCTCAGAATAAACCCAGACAGAACTGGGATGCTTCCAGCCAAAATAGATAATCTTTAGAGAGCTGATCAGATCAAACGCTCCACATTCTGCAGAGGTCAATTCTAGATCCTATTTGGCACCCTAATAAACTTGGTGAGTAGGTATTGTGCAGCTTCAAACACTTCTTTTAAACTGCTGTTAAGAGGCTCGTCTCAGCTCAGGACAGGGACTTACTTTCTCTTCCCTACATTTCAAAAGATGGATTTCCACTTCATCATCCTTCTTCTACCACAGTACAATGCATACGTAAGGAAATGAGCATGGAAGGGCTTTTCAAAGACTACACCTTCTTAATGATTTGAATATTTGTCCTGAAACATTGATTTTGATATCATCAATTAACAAAACAAGTCAACTATGCCTCACAGATAAAGAGCATGCACAACATAAAGGAAAGATTATTTTGGCAGTGACTCCTTCAAAGAAGTAAACAAATTATAATCAAAAAACAGCTTGCAAGAGCTTAATTTATAAGATACACAGCAAAACTTGAATGTGAGCCTGTATTTATTGTGACTGTATTGTTTATAATGCTGTTACTTGACACATGTACTTTGACTGCTCTATTTCCAGTTCTCTTAAGACTATTCGAAACAACTCAAGACTGACCCAAACTGTGATCTTTAATTCTCTGTAATTTTCAAGAACATCCAATGTTCTTCACATAAAAAGAGTATATTCTGAATAAACAAATTCAGCTCCATTTAGTATATTGCAATCATTGACTGTGAAATGTGTTTTGAGCAAGTTCATCCATTTGGCACTGTAATAAAAAGATCCTCTTTCCCAACAGAAACAGAAGTTTGAGAAAAAGGATTTTTTCTTCCTCTTTCATAATTCTCCTTCAACATGACATCAAGGTTGAGGAAAAACACGTGAGAGAGCATACATTAATTATGTTGTGCTCATGAGCAACAACCTTCATTGCCATTGGAACACAGAGCAATCCCCTAAATAGTGATGTTTAGCATACAAGATCTCAGCCCATAATTAGTCCATGATTTAAGAATAACATTAGTGGCAGTTAAAATGATGAGAACGATCATTGACAAGTTTAACCTGTCTTTTGACGCTCATGAAAAGGTATGTGAAGTTCCTCTCTAGGTTTGCTTCACTTCCTGCTCACCCATGGACACGAAGTAGTGAAACAGAAGTATGCAACTGGAGTGGAGAGTATTCCTGAAAGACAAACATAAGCTGATCACTGACCAGTTTTCTAACATACAATCTTCTGCGTTTTGGTTCTCTTCATTTCAATTCACTTCATGACGAATATGCATCCACCCGAATATCCTGTTCCTGCCACTTACAGCATGCACAATAATTAACTATGCACAAAAATACTTTGTTAAATCTCTCTTTAAAGTTAAAAGGTTTGTTTTATTTATGAAATGCACCCATTTCACTTTCAAGTATGTCTAGGTCCAGATGAACAGATAGTTAATGAGAAAACATCATCAATAAACAGCATTTTTACTAAATCAAATGTGTAACTGACCTATGCATCAGCATCATCCAACTGAACCAGAAATACCTCCTTTGGGTTTACAAGCTACCTGTAATTAAAATGGCAGAGATTACTTCCCAGAACTTTGATATCCACAGCTCAGATACTGTCTTACATACACTTACTAAGTGAGCTGAACCTGCATGGTTTGCTTCCTGCCGTAGGGAATAATAGCAACTCTCAAGCTGCACCAAATTCCATTTGATTCTAAGATTCAAAAGAGCTTTTTAAGGCTCTGCTGTGCCCTCAACTTTTCCTTACTGGTTTAAACAACTTTCTCTAAAATACCTTCAGAGGTTACACTGGTGTTGGCAAAGTTACATACTTACAAAAAAGAGACATAACGCACTTATTTAAAGGCATTAATGAACAAATCCATCATAGGAGACCTACACAACCTGCTATTCAAAGCTAACTCATTAGCAAATGCTCGTTCTGGGGAGCTACCCACCACATTGTTAGGAAGACTCTTCCTCTTTCAAGAGGGACTGGGCTCCTGTGAGAGTGCAGAATAAAAGGTGACTTAAAAGGCTCTCCAGTAAGATCATTCCAGAGACATTCTTGTGTGACCAAAGTGGGAAAAGACACAACATTCAATCAATTCTAATGAATCCATACCAGAAGAGCAAAGAAACATCCTGGAAAAGGGCTGAGATCCCCAAGCTGCAGTAAACTGAACGCTTGGTTTTGGAAAGGTCCTTAAAGCTCATCCTCTGCCACGGGCAGGGCCACCTTCCACAAGCGCAAGGTGCTCCAAGCCCCTGTATCCAACCTGGCCTTGAACACTGCAGGGATGGGGCACCCACAGCTTCTCGGGGCACGCTGTGCCAGCGCCTCAGCACCCTCACAGGGAAGAGCTTCTACCTGACAACCCATGGGTAAAGGCTACTCACGCTGTACTCACGGGTCGCAGCAACTACCGCCTTACACAGACTTTCACAGCATGGACAAGCATTTGTAAGCTCAAAGCAGCCTCCCAGTTCCACCACCCCGAGGTGAGGACCACTCCATTTACAGACAAGGCAGCACAGCCACAAAAGCTCAGAAACTGAGCCAGGGGTGTGGCTAAGCCACATCTCCATCAAATTAAGTATTAATTAGGCACTTAAATACCGAGCACGTTGCAAAGTCATTTTCAACAGCCCAAACGTTCAGAGGGACATCACAAAGCACCTGTAGGCGCGGGAGTTGGCTTTCCACGGTGTGACTCCGCCCAGGGCGAAGTCCCGCCGCGATCCATGGCAGAGCAGGAGCTCCCCGCTCCCTCCGCGGTCCCTGGAAGCCGCCGCTCCCCGACACCTCCCCGCTCCCCTCAGCCGAGCGCCGCTTGTGCTTTCCCGCCCTTCACCTGACAGGCGCTTCCCGCCGCTCCGGTACCGGCGGCGAGCGCTCATGCCCCCTGCCGGGCCGCGGAGGAACCACCTGCTGCTGCCGCCGCTACCGCGCCCTGCCCGGCACCACACCGACCGGAGGCGGGAGCAGGGCAGAGGGGGCACCGCCTCTCCCCCGCCCCGCAGAGCGGGCAGCGAGAGCGGCCGCATCGGCAATCTCAACCCGCAAAGCGTGGTGAAGAAGAAGAAATAAATACTTTCGGCCTCTCCGCCGCATTCTCGCGGTGGAGAGGGCCGAAGGGTGTTTCGTGAGAACAGTAAGCAAATGGAGAGGGATCTATGACCAAGGCGCTACAGGGTGTTCGTATCCTCGATTTCACGCATGTTCAGTCAGGCCCGACCTGCACCCAGTTGCTGGCGTGGTTCGGCGCCGACGTCATCAAGGTTGAACGTCCCGGCGTGGGCGATATCA
>JAOEHY010027930.1:0-39152 GCA_025447955.1 Psilopsiagon aurifrons | reverse complement strand
AGAGCTTTCCTGCAAACATTAGTCATGGGATATAGAAAATAATGCAAAGAATTACAAAAAAGAAAAGCACACTTAAGGTGCTTTTGTAGCATTCATATATTTAAAGGAAACATGGGAATTTAATTCTAGGGCATAAAAAACACAAACCAAAATGAAACTCACCAAACCCCAAACACCCACAAGTGTGGCCAGCCCTCTAAGCACATATTTCTCTCAGCCCAGCTTTCTGGTTTTAAGATGCAAAGAAGCAAGGTCTCATCACATTTGCATGTGGGAACTGTGGCATCACCATGAGTTCATAGCTGAATAAACACCCCTAAAGGCAAAGCCCTTCTTTATCAGCTAAGCACAGTATTATTTCATCCCAAGGTGCTTAACTGGTAATTCTTTTTCTGGGCAGGCCAGCTCCATTTTTTTTGTTCACTATTGTTGCCCTGTTTTACCTGGGGCAGTCTGATATAGTACCTCCGGATAGCTCTAGGGATAGCTCTAGTCAAGATAAGGTTAGGGCATCTTGTCAATGACCTTTTGATTCTTCTTTATTTTACACCTTCTTCTGGCCATGATTAGGTGCTTGATCCTTGAAGAAATCCTAAAGCTTACTATGAGGTCTCCTGCGGTCCATCTGAATTATGTCATCTCCTCAATATACCATTCCATGTATTCCCTCTTTGAGCTTTAAGGTTAAAGGAGTCAATGTTTAAAGGATCTTGCCAGTGGCAGAACTTTAAGATGCTCTTCAGAGGTATATCCCTCTCTGTTACACCATGGGATTCAGGTGGGTCCAACATACTGTGAACAACATAATCTAGTAAGTGAAACTAATGAGAGGAGAAGGAGCAGATGAGACACCCACAGGACAGCTCCCATGGGAAAGGACAGCAGCACTTGCAGATGGAAGGTTTGGTTTCCAGAAGAGATTGTCAGGTCTTCTAAGTCTATGCCAAAAATAAAGTATTCTGTGGAACTCTTGACAGGAGAAATGTCCTGCCCAATGGCAGTTCTTGACATGACTTCCCTGGTGTGCTTATCTGGTTACAAAATAATGGTTTTATTTGGTGTCCCCCACTCTCTTTGTTTCTTTTGGCACTCTGGACTCACAACAATCCCATGTGCTCAACCTGCAAGGGCTTCTGTTGCTTACCTATAAACCAGGCACCCCTCCTTGCCTTGTGCTGGTTCTTACCAACTCCTAGTGGCACATGGACTGCATCCTCTCACTTACAGCTGCTGCTGTCTGTGGGACAAGGCATTTCTTCTGTGTCAAGCCTTCTGATAAGTTATGGCTGAAGTTAAAAACCTCTGCATGTATTTAACTACAGATGGGCCTTTTTAAAGTCAGGAAGGACCATTACTTGTTGCGATATTATTGAGATAGCTGTGGTTTTGCCAGGAATAAACAGTGAGGATAACAAAAGTTGGGAACTGATGTCGGTTGAAGGAAACAACAATGATCTGACCTCTGACTTTGTCTCTGTGCTGGCTGGTGGACAAGGTGCCAACCGCTTCTATGACAACATTGAGGACATGATTGGTTTCCGGCCGTGGCCCTTGATCAAGATATGCTGGCTGGTGTTCACCCCTGGTATGTGCTTGGTAAGTGCAATTACAACAACATGGCATGTTATTCTGGGTCCCTGGGTTCTCAGGAGGAAAGGTTGATTTGTCTTCAAGGTGCTGCTGTAAATTTTTCAAGCTGTTATGGAGCGCCAGAAGCTTGTCCATAGTTGAGGTTGGTGTTTATTTCCCTTTGTAAAGCCTTATCTTTTGCCTGGGAAATTAATTGGGCTTGAAAAGCTACTTGTTTACTGTGAAGGCAAAGGGAAATGTGTTCTCAAAGTCTGGAAAGGTTTGGTCAAATTACTTTTGAAAAGGTGACCGGTGAGAGTTACCCTGTTCTGAAATACTTGCTTCAGCCTGCATTCCAAAATAGTTTTCCACAGGCACTTGCTTTCTACGTTATGAAATATTTCCTGAAGCTTCTGTGACAACTGTGTTTAAAGAAAATGCATCCCAACTCAGACAACTTCTTGCCTGTTTGGAGTTTATGTCCAGTCTTGCTCCACTGACTTTAATGTGATTTCTAAGCCACATTCTGCTCCTGCATCTGATGCTGAGAGTTGGGATTTTTTTAACCTCAGTGGGAACCCAGATGGAATCTACAGCTACAGCTTACAAAAAGCTTCTAGTCCTTTGTCGTCAGGCTCCAGCAGAAGTTGAAGATCAGGGAAATTTTCAAAGCAGCCCAAATCATCTGAGCGCCCTGGTGTTAGAGACCCCCAAGAGGTGTAAATCTGTGCCTGCATGGTACTTCTGGAGGGCTTCTGCCAGTGAGAACTACAGTTCCTGACTTTGATATGAATAAATTGGTGTCTCGCTGTTGATGGACCCTCAAAGCTGCTGCTAACTTTGCTTAGGTTGAAATCTTTGGAAGTCTGAAGGCTTTATGCTGCAGGGAAGCCTGGCCATGGATCTGAGATGACTCCTTGTGCAGTCAGCATGCACCACGCTCTGCTGTGCTGCAAGTAGCTAGTTCTGTGCTAGTTCATGCAAGAGAACACTCACTGCTACCCAGGCAGTGCTTGCAGGGTGGCTGGGCTGCCTGTCTTGGCTGCTTCCTTTGCTCAGGCTATGTCTGTTTTCTGCTCCTCAGGCTGTCTTCCTGTTTTCCCTGATCAAGTACACACCCTTGAAATACAACAATTCCTACGTTTACCCAGCCTGGGGCTACGTGGTGGGCTGGCTGATGGCACTGTCCTCCATGGTCTGCGTTCCTCTCTATGCCATCTTCATCCTCTTGAAAACCAAAGGACCCCTGAAGCAGGTACTGGGATTGTGGTCACTGGGAGGGTTGCTGATGCTTTCCCCAGACTGCTCTTGCAAAAGTCCCCAGGGAAGAGGCATGTGCCACATTTCTCCTCTGAGAAGGCAAGGGAGGGTGAGGGTGGCCCTTCCCCAAAATGCCCTGTAGCTCTGGTTGGCAATCTGGAGCGCCTGAAGAATCTCAGCCCAGCTCCCATGCTGATCATCCAATGTTCAGTCTTCCATGAGACATTGCACTACCATGCTCAGTGCAGCATATCGACGCATGCACAGTGTCTTCAACTCTGGCTCCACTGGATGGCAGAGGGCTCCTTCAGTGTGGGCTACAGAGGTCACAGGCTAATTGATTTGGTTTATGGTTCAGGTGGTCCCATTGGTCACGTAACTAAAATGGCAGGCCATCACCTCTCTCTACTTTCTTGTTACTCAGTGGTGCCACCCTTGCAAATCAGGTGCAGAACCATGATCTGTTTTGCCTTTACTTCTTGTGCCTTGATCCTGCTACCCTTTTAGTCCTGGGCCAGGACCTTGTTATTTTCTCTGAAGAAAGTACCCAAAGTGATTACACAGGACTTGCTAACAGAGCTGCACAGGGTAGACCTCTGTGCCTTGCCCAAGCTTGCCCATTTTCACTGTGGACACGTTTTCCTTCTCCCTCTCCTAGGTAGAGCTGTGTCTAGGAAGGTGGTGTCATCTCCCATCATTAAGACACTGCACCTGACCCATGTCTGGGTGATGTGTAGTGCGTATGAATTCCTGCACAATTTCTCTTCTGGTCCTTCCCCATCCTCACTGGTTGCAGGCTCATCTATGGCTGGTTGCAGGGTGGAGCAAGTGAACACGGTATCGGAGCATCCCTGTGGCTCTGGTGTAGTTCTGGCAGTCACACTGTGGGGTGATGGTAAGGAGGACCCCATACTGCCAACACAACTAGGGACGAGCTGTTTGCAGGATGTCCTCACTGGCTCCACTGCCACAGGGAAGGTGAATCTATGCCCAGAGGTGCTCTTATCTACAGGCTGGGAGGTGTGACTTAATAGGGAGCAACAGGAGCTGTGGCAGAGCTAGCTAATGCCCACCTCAGGCTCAGGACAAGATACAGTGTAGTGCCAAGATGGAAATGATAGTATTGAAAGTCTTAAGTGAAACAGTGAGAAGGGCATAAGCCATACAGGCAAGAAGGTGAAGGAGAAGTATGATGCTATGAAATGGTTTCTGCTTAGCGGCCTTTGGCTCTTGGGCTTCCTGGTTGCCATTGGTGGCCATGACTACACAGTTGGGAGGGAGCCAGCAGCTGTAGAGCTCCCAGTATGAGTAACGGCTGGTGAATCTTGTGCCAAGATGCTGTGTTATGGTTTGCTTCAAGTTCAGACCATGAGTCCTGTCTCTTACAGCCCTCTCCTGTGCTCCAGGCCATTTAGTGGTAATGCATCTGTCCTTTCCTGTGGCTGGTTTGAAGAGTTTGAGTGGGTGAACGATGTCACATCTGACTCCCCAGAGCTCAGAGGTTTCATATGTCTAAATGAGGACCTGGAGCTGTCACTGAAGTAATTGCCCAAAGGTCCAGCCTGCTACACAAGCAATATTTCTCACCTGTTGCAAAGTGCTTTGAGCCCTTGGACTGAAATGCTGCTGTGAGTAGTGTTAATGCTTATTTTACAGCACATCTGAGGAATTGATTTGACCAATTTCAGATGGAGTGTTTTTCCATTTGCCCTGGTTAAATGATATTAGTTGTAATTTCCAGGGACTTCTCAGTTATCTTCGTAAGAGGAAACTTCCAAGGATGTGGTTTAGGAAGGAATTGGCTGCTAAACCTGGATTGATTGAGAAGAAAGTCAAAGCTAACCACATGATACCTTATGGAACAGTTGCACCTGCTCTGAAAACAAGTTTTCTCAAAATATACCTGCTCCTTTTTTCCAGTCACACCCCAGAAATGTGATGAATTAATTTTCTGACACAGATGCTCCCAGGAACAGTGTCTTTCAACTGAATAGTGCAAACCATTCACTGAAAGCAAGTTTGTAAGTAGTAATTATGATCAGTCACTGCAACAGACCGATTTCTCATTACACTTGACTGACCAAGAAACACAAAACTTGTTTCCTAATGTGTCTGATTAAGACAGCTTAAGCTCCAAAGACTGAAAACTCTTAATGAGCTTCTCACAGAGCAGCTGCAGGCAGAGCCCAAATTCAGAATTCATAGGGCAAATAGTTTTGAGTAAATGAGTGAGATATGGGATTCTGGCAGACACTTTACAAGGAATGGAAGCTCTGAAGTTAATCCAGCACTCCATGGATGCATTGCCTATTCTGCTTGCTATGCGCTCTGCAAGGGAGGAATGTGTATTGGCCTGAACAGCTTTCAGGGGAGAAAGTTACTAACTGTGTAAATCAGTTTTCAGCAAGGAAATGATATCCTGGCCCATGTTGCTGGGCAAGTGACTGCAGGATATCGTGTGTTATTTGGCTTTGGAAGGAGATGAGGCGCTCAGGAAGGGGTTTGGAAATGGTATGAGAAAGACCAGAAATTCACAGCAGCTGTCTCTGTGGACCAGAAAATCCTGCCCAGAGCTCCAAGTTTTGTGCCCCTTTTAAGGATTAACTCCCCCTGCAGCACCCTTGCATTGCAGAAGACAGAGGGAGCTAAGGGCAGGCAGCTGCCCCAGAGTCTCTGCTTGCACCATGGCTGAAAGAGGGGAGCTGGGTGGCTTGAGGTCTGGAAGGTGGAGGGACTGCTTTAACAGTGACATGCCACCGAGGTAGGTATCACCTGCCATCCTGTTTTGGACCATAGTGGGACATGCCCAGCACTTGCTGATGGTCAGACCATTTGGAAGGCTCCACAGCTCCCACCAAAGTCAGTGAGAAGCACAGCTACTTGGCACAGGGGGAAAAAGGGCTATAGAGCTTTTTCCGTGGTCTCTGGGGCTAATCTCTAGCATTTCCTTGCAGAAACACATCTGTGAGGAGTCACATTCGTTGCACTGTCAGTTCACAGCAGGGGTTTGAGCCCATAGGTGGAATAGTTGTCACTGAGGGCAGTTAAAGCAAGCCTGCTCTCCTTCCTCTCCCTTGGAGAGCTGTTCAGCGAGAGGAGCAGGGAGCTGGGAGTATTAGCTCTCTAGGTGCCTTTGCCCGCAGCAATGACTGTGGATCACTATTGGGTGTCAGTCTGTTTATCAGCTTAATTAACAGAGGCTTCCTCTCCGCAGCGGTTAACTCAGCTGATTTCCCCAGCGGAGGACCTGCTGCAGCCAAAGAAGCATGTGGCGGGGCTGTCTGAAGTGAGGCGCCAGCAATGGTCCCCTCCAGTCCAGAAGGTGCTCGGCACCACAGAGAGAGAAACCAACTTCTAAGGCACTGGGGATGTCTCCTCCATACCTTGAACTGATTCGCTCTCTCATTCCCAAGGTGGTTTCTTTTCTCTCTGGAGCTCTTCCCTTCTGTCCTTCACGTCCGAGACAGAAGCATCTGGGACACCCTTCCAAGCAGCTTCCGGCCAGCTGGTTGCACCCACCAGGGACAGCGTTTGTTTTGACATCCTCTGAACAATGCTGCCTGTCAGCAGATGAGGAGAGAGCAACATGCTTTTGCTGGAAGTGTCCTCCAGTACTGGCACTGGTGGGGAAGAGAAAAACAATGCGTTAACAAAGAAAGAGAAGTTAAAAAAAATAGGCAGTCATGTTGGGAGGAGGAAAGGAAACCACAGTGGTGAGAGAGAGAAGATAAAAAAGGTGTGCAGGAATAAAGTTAGGGATGTGAAGGCACAAAATGATGGGGTGTTAGTGCCGGGAATAAGTAAGTTGGTTCAGAAGTACATAAGAAGCTGGACGATGACAAAGGAAAGTGCATTGCTAGGTCACCTACAAACAAGGGAGAAGGAGCCAGGAACATATCATAAGCAATGATAAAAAGAAGCTGCAGTGTTAGTAGTTATGGCTTCAGTTGTCATTGAAAGAGAAGAGAAGTGACAGGGTGCTTGATACAATCATAGTTATTGATGATGGATCTCAAGGCAGTCTCAGACTAGAAAAGGGGTGAGGAATAACTACCTAGGGGACTTGCTCTTGGTCAAAACTACACGGCCCGGTGAAAGCACATCAGAGGGTGAAACAGCTGAGTATTTGACAGTGCTTTCAGAAAATTCATGGAGTGCAGGAAAAGTCCCAGAGCAGCTGGTAAAAAAAATGAGCTGCAGCACAGCAGGGACAAATGAGACCCTGGGGACAGCACGCCCACAAATTTAACTGCACTACAGGGGCATTTTGTAGAGGAATTAATGAAGGAGGCCTGATTCTGTGCTGCAGAGTAGCTTTGGGGCGAGGGTGGGAGAAGGATTGCGCTCCCTTGGCTTTGCTGCAGATGGCTGCTCAGGGGATAAGGAAGACATAATCAGGTGCAATAATCATAAGCTCCAGGAAGATAAAGCAATAATTAATAGGTTAGATGAGTTCATTGGAAGCAGATTTGTTGAACTAAAGGTCTGTCATTTCCAGGGTAGTCATGAATGTGAGGCAATGGCTGGGAGGGATTGCACTCGGATGTGGCGTTTGGTGCAGTGCCAGACTACTCTGTCCTGTGGAGGCTGGGGCTGCAAAACTCCTTGCCAAACCCCGCTTGAAGGCCTATCTGAATTTCACAGTTAAAACCACAGGAAAAGCTGGTGGCAGGATCCCCCCAGGAGCTTTGGCATGGTTGAGGTACGCGGCTGTGTTGCAATAGTGGTGCATCAAACCCGTATGCGAGAATAGCCGTTAAAAAGAACTGGAGATGCCACAGGGTCCTTTCCCTCGTTCTTCATTCTAAGTAATTACTTTTCCCTGTGCTTTGTGTAGATAAACCACCAGCACTGAAAGTAAACGGGAAAATCAGGACTCATCTGTGCAGCTTGGTACCTCTTCTGATTGCTATAGGAACCTTATCTTTTGCAGTTTCCTGTGAGTTTAACTGAAGAATTAGCATACGGCAATCATTTCCCCATTTAATTTCCTTTCCTTTAAAAACTAAAAAACTGTTGGTGCAATGAACACTGAAAGCCAAATATCAACATTTACATCTCTCTGGGACATTGTCATTTAATTGGAGATGTTTTACTGCAAAAGGTAGGGGTAGCCGCAAACCTCATTCTTGTTCCCTGGAAAGGACTGCAGCACCACATTAGATACCATTTATTTTATGTTTGTTTTTCAAAGAGCTGAATGTCATGCTGCAGCAATAGTCGTGGGAAGAGCTTGACATCCAGAGGCTTCAGTCAGGCCTCATGGTAAGTATATTGGTGTTATTTTCCTCTGCAGTGAGTCTCTACATACAGTCGGAGCAAAAGCCGTTGGCTGCCACCAATAGGACATTTAACCCCTTTGCTCCTGCTGCCGTGCCTCCAAGATGTAAGGTAGCCCATTCTGCCAGAGAAGTCGTGGAGATGTGTTCACTCCTTTTTCCAAGGTAGTCAGATAACACTGCAAAAATCCTAGACAGAAATAAATCTCTTTTTCAGTTTTGAGCACAAACATGGGTTATGTTATTGAAAATAAATACTTCATGAACTGATTCCTCTGTTGCTTTTCTGTTACTTGAGTAGTGTCCCACCTCTGCCAGGAAGCTGCATATTTTAATAAAGTCAGAGGAGGTATTACTGTCCCCATTGACAGCAACTACAAAATTCCCAGGATCAGGAAATTAATCCAGATGCTTTGGATGGGATTGATAGGGTCTCAAGAAGTTCAAGGGAAAGGTCAGTGACCCAGGTACACCCAGCTGGGGGAACAGGGGAAATAACTCTTTTGCTATAAAGCCCTGCAGCATGCAGGCATAGTTAGAGACCAATTAATGGTTTACTAAGCGTATATAAACACCTCAGGCATTGCTGCATTCACACAATAGATCTGACAGGTCTCCATCCGCCCCTTGAAGTCGGCACTTCTGGAGACCTCCAAGTCTGATGGGAAAAAGCTCCCTCCTGCACACCAGCAGGGTGTAAATGCACTGTTGAAGGGATGGTATGGAGAAGAGGGAGATATTATTTTCCCCCTGTAATTGTCGATAACATGCCAAGACATGATGCAGTTGTAGTCCAAGGGAAGTTATGAGGCGGCCATACTGTGCTTCTCCTCCTGGTTGGTGTTAAAACACTGGATATGTATGAATGAACAGACATCTGCCAAGCACCTAATTACCACTTCTGAGATTTCAGCTTTGTTTGGGCTTGTTTTCATTAAAAAGGCCATTTCCACTCCTCTCTCCAGAAAGGAAAGACAGTAAAATAGTTTGTTAAAAAACAAATTAGGCACAAATGTCTTGTATTTTCCTTCTCCTTTCTTCATTCTCTGTTTCTTCCCTTCCTTTCCCATTTTTTCTCTTCAGTCTTCCCTCCCTTCTCCCTTCAACAGTGCCCTTCTGGCAAGTTTCTTCTTCCCAAATATAAATGAGTTGATCTTGAGACTCTTCTCTTAGATCCTTGTCTGAATGAAAGTGATTAGTTGTCTGGCTGGACTGCTGCTCCCTGCACTTGGCCAGACAGGGAGTCAGTTCTTGCTTTTCTACCTTTGTCCAGCATGGTGTAATACGTATTTCTTCTCATCATCAGGATATCTTCAATTTTCATGACTCCAGTCCTCAACACAGTTTTTTGGGGTGAAGAGAATTGCAGCAGCATATGCTCCTGGTTTGAGCTAAGTTGGGTTCGAACAGGGTAAAAGGAGATTAATGTTCATGAAAGGAGAAAATGAAATAATTTAAGCTTTTAAAAAGTAAGGATTAAAATTTAAGATCTGAGAGGCTGAGGAGATGTGTATATGCTGCTATCCAGTTCACTCTGCAGGGCTGTAAGGAAGGGCTGGAGCATTAGAATTAGACTTTATTCCTGAATCTCTTGCTGGTGCCAAGGGAAGAGAAGAAACATGTCTAACAGTGATGGTGGGGGAGGAGGTGGAGAGCTTGTTTTGCTTTGTTTTGTTTTTAAACCCAGAATAAGCCCAGCCTCCCCAGCTGCTCTTGGAGCATGATCCTGGCTCTGTTCTGAATCCCTGACCCATGACTGCAAAGGAGGACATGTATTTTTGGAGCTGTCTGTTCTGGTTTGTCAGGCCTGTGCTTGGAAAGCTATGTGGGAAGAAAAGGGATTCCCAGGGAGAAATGCTTTCAATGGCTGTGCAAAGCTAGTTGTAGGCAACTCTGTCCTGTCTTGGTGACATGCCAAGGCCATGCTGTGGAATGGTCTCTTGATTTTTGTCTCCTTTTTTGAACAGGCTGTGAAACAGTTTCCCGCCCAGCCTGGGTTACATCCAGGACAGGGAGTTTTACCCTTCTTAGCTGTCTAGGATGGCAGCTCTGGACTGGAGGTGTGCTCATGTGTTATTTGCCAGTTGCCACTAGACTTTTCCAAAATATGCTTTATTGAGTGAGGCTTTTCTGTGCCACGGTGTAGATTGGAGTCTCTGAAGGACGAGTGGTTACAGGCAGTCTGGTGCCTTTTCAACTTCATCTTTCAACAAGAGATGAAGCAAGCTTCTTTTTTCTCATGGAGGAATAAAACCACCCCCAAACAAAAAAAGCAATCTGTTACTTTCCCATATCCTGGAGAAGGGCCACTGCTGTGTCTTTCAACATGTCTTTCAACCTTCCTTACCATGCATTAAGCTTTGAGGTGGGGATGCCTGTAAGCTGCATCTCCATCTGGTCAACAAGCTGGTGTTTATTGACCAGGCTCTCCAGGAGCAGAGAGTTTTGTGCTGGGATGCTGCAAACAACACACAGGCAGTACTAGGAGATGCTGAAGAAATCCCACCAATGGCAAGGCACAGGGGTGTAAATCAGAAACCCTGGATCAGCCTCTTCAGGAGGGTGGGAGGCAACCTGGCAATGGGAACTGGCCCAGTGCTGGGGCTTAATCTCATAACTTGGGGGAAAACATGTCCAGGCAGTGTTAGTTTTCTCTGTTATGCCTTTGGTTGAGGTATGAATTCCCCAGACAGCCCCGGCAACTGTGGCTCCCACTGGGACCAGTGTGACGCATACATAAGCCGAGTAACAGGGAGGCAGCAGTGGAGTCCTCTGTCCCATGCCCCATGCAGTCCTGCCTCAGGGGTGCCTATCCTGTCACCAGTGCTGGGCTCTCCCATTCCAAGCTGCTTTTGCAGGGTTCAGCTTTACGCTTGCTGCTTAGCTAAAGCATAAGCTACCAGCTAATTGAAACTAGAGCTCCAGTTGTCCTGTCCCTCCTCGTCCAGGAGCCCAAGTGTGGGAGCATGTGCCTCCATGTGGGTAAGCTGGGTGGTCAGGCACAGGCAGGCTTTTTCAGAGCCTGTGGGTGGAGGATCTTTGAACACTTGAAGAACATATTGAGTTTATTGATTTTACAGCGACAAGTTGGGGAAATTCCAGGAATTAATTTCCTTTTCCTTTTTTTTAAAAAAAGTTATTTGGTGCCTAAAATTTTACATCATGTAATTTTCAATATGACCCCCATGGCAGCGTCTTTTGCAATTCAAGACAGGGGTGGCATTTCCCTTGCATCTGGAGGTGGTCAAGCTCAGTTCCACTTCCCTGCTTCTCTGGTTTACAGGCAGTTAGAGTTGGGCTTTGCTAGGGCAGGGGGGTGCTGGAATGGGTGGTCTGTGACTGTGATGTGTCACAGACTGTGATCAAGGGAGGTGGCAGCAGATAAAACCTTTGCTGTTTGGTCATGGGTTCCTGCAAATCTTCATGTGAAGAGGAGAAAGGTGAAGGGGGCCTGGTCCCATTCAGAAAGTTAGAGATACTGATCTGAGATGTTGCACATCTCCACCTGTGTGCCAGGGTACCTGGGGAAGGATTATGCTTTGGTATTTTTTGTGTCTTAATCACACTGCTGATGTCCACGTCGTGATGGAGGCTGGTGAGTAAATACATTGCTGCCAGCATTTGGAGTTTGTGAGCCTCCAGACATTGACTATAGGTAGAAGCAACCTGTAGTCTTGGCAAAACTTCATGGCATTTCTTTCCTCTCTGGAAGGAAGGGAAGGGTGTTCTACGGATCAGAAGTTAGCAGCACCTTCTGTTTGCTGTAGCTCAAATCCCTTGGACAGGCTGATGTACAGCACATCGAACGACGGCAAAGCAATTTCTCACAGTCCAATTTTATCGATAGAAGCAAATCCCCCAGAGGCTGAAACATGATTGCTGCAAACAAGGCTTGTTTTGATTGTGCTCATCACGTGGGCGAGCAGCAGCAAAGCTGCAGGATGGAGACATTTTCCCTCATGGAGTAGGCACTATTCCTTCCTCTGTGCTGCTAAATGAGTTTGTACTCACATGGCACTTCACAGAGGAGCTGGGGCTTTGCTCTTGTCCCCAGCACTCATGTACCTGTGATGGAGCATCTGTGGTGGGTGGTGGTTATACTGCCTCTGTTGTTAACTTGCCCTGGCTTTCATCTCATACCCAAATCTGTCCTCTTTTTCCTCCATACCTATCACGTTTTCCTGCACAGCTGTTCTTTTGAGGTCAAACACAGCAGCATTATTAAGACTGCTTTTTCCCTGTAGAAGAGTATTGTCATACAGTTGTACTGGGAAGTGGCATAAGCTCTATCAGTGTAACTGTACTTATGCTGATTTAAAGCTTCTACCTCAGAGCTTTTATCAGCATAAGCCTCTTAATAAAGAGAGGAAAAAAATCATACACTCTCCTGGCAGAGCTGTACAAACGAGGTAACTAGACCTAAGGGCACATTTACTTTAAAGTTAGGTTGGTTTAACACAGTATGTGATTTCAGTTAAATCTTCCAAAGTATGTGAAGACACTTCTATTTATGTTCCATTCACACTAATATTAATTCATATGAAGACCATCAGGATCAGACTTGAGCTAAGTATTTCTTTTCACACTGCTTTGAATGGATTAGAAGCAATAGAGCTGAATCATCAGTCTCTTGTGAGAGCAGTTTCGCTGACAGAAAGATGCTCAGGTTTTTCAAATGCATTTATCAAAACAACCTGCAGACACAGGCACACTTTTCAGTGTGAGTATGTCCACCTATCACTCAAGTGGTCTTTAAAGTGGAATAATCATGCTTGCAAAGTGGGATGCTCTGCTTTAATTTAGACTAACTGGATTTGATTTAGGTGGGCAATAACTGATTGCTCCCATGAAGACAAGACCTAGGAGAGCTCCCTGCAGTGGGTAGGTATCTTAACCCTGCTGTTACACAAGTCTTCCCAGAGCCCCTTCTCCCTGCAGAAATCCCATGGCTGGTGTCTGTCATAGCTTCTCTTTCACAAGGCCTCAGGCCCCTTGTTGGTGTGCTGGCCTGGAGGTGCACACAGGGATATTGGACCCCTAATTTCACTCTTATACCCCTGCGGCAGGGAAGATAGGCAAGAAGATGGGGCAAGGGGAGACTGCTATGCTTAGAGTCTGTTCCCAAATCCCACCATAGATAACAGTGGTATATGGCCTCTGGACCCCCTTGGAACACCAGTGTCCCTGCGTCACCTGGAGCCCCGGCATGCTTGAACTCTGGGGACTCCAGCCTTTGGATCATCCCTGGAGAAAGCCAGAAGCCCACAGGCAGGGGCCCTACCCCTGACAGCACTTAAAGACTAACCAGCAATAAGCTTGAGAGATTTCTGGCAGCTCCTGGGAGGCAGGTGCTGTAATAAAACCTCATGCTTTGGAAAGACAACACAGGTATGGTTTTGCCGAGCAGGAAACTGAATCTGTCGCAGTGAGGTGCTGTAGCTACCAGCATGATCAGATGAAGGGGTTGTCTACACAAGAGTATGGGCCATCCTCAAGCAGCACCACCAGCTTTCCTGTGGCCAGGGAAGAAGTTGTGATGGTGCAGAGGCCAGAGCTTTCATTGTGTATGAGCTGTCAACAAAAGCCACAGGCATGCTACCCCATGTGAAGCAGTGTGCTTCTCTCCCCTCAGAAAATCCCATATATACAGCTTATTTATTTCAACCAAATGGGGAAAATGGTTACATATCTAGAAGTACTCTACCCAAACAAACTGGAGGTGAAGGCCCTTCACTGGAAGAAAGGGAAAATGCTATTGTGACCTCTTTAAATGCATGGATTTGATTTTAGTAGCCTTTTCTTTCTCTTCTACTTGATATCCCCGCTCCTTCCACAACACATCTCAGAACCTGTCAGATTGATCTTCTTCATTTTGAGCCGGAGGACTCCTGGTCCTTCTGATCTCACTTTTTGACTGAAAGCTCAGTGCTGATAAATCTTTAGCAGAGGAAGCTTTTCTCCCAGGTGCTTCTCAATAACACGAGTTAAGGTGAAGCACACAGAGCAAGCAACAGAAAAACACTGAGCTTAACAGAACTTGGTGGTTTCACCAGTGCTGAAGTCTTGCTGCCAGTATCTCCGATGACATTATCTCACTAGTTCTTCCTGTCTCCAGAGTACTCCAGGGGGGAAAAACAAATCGGCAAACCAAACTTACCTAACCCAATCTAGTTTTCTTTTGCAGGTCACCTTTAATCTCCTCCAGCGTGGAAATTCCTTTTCTCTTACTTCTTTTTAGTTTTGTTGTCAGTGTAATTCTTTTACACTTTTTGCTCCTCCACCATGTTCTGCTTTGTTTGTGCTGCTGGCAGTGGAAGTGATTTAAAAATGCCCAGTTTTTGAAACAAGTGATCTCCAGATGAAATTGCTCCCAAGTTCTCCTAACGGCAGCAGGGAAAGTGGCATAAAAGTAGATTTAAGACCAGTGGTGAAGACAACTGTAAATAAATTGCTAGCTGCAGAAAGTATTGGACAGGTTTCTGGGGGAAGGATATTTCAAGGAAGCAGTGTGCCCTGGGAGCGTGGCTGGCAGCCTGTGGAGAGCCATAAATGTGACATATGCCTGGCTCATTCCATCTTGACTGGGAGCAATTGCACAAGGTGCCCAGGATTGGGAAGAGTCCAGATTCTGGCAGCTTTCCTGGGAAGAAGAGGCCAGCAAGGCTGGGAGACTATTGTTACTGGGTATTAACAGCACAGCTGCTGCTGCTGAAGAAATCCTAGGCCCCACAGAGGGAGTTTTCAACAGGCTTGCATAGCATCTGTGTGTGGAAGCTGCGAGGACTGAGCACAGCAGTTGTCCTGCCTTATCTACCATGTTTTCCCTGCCTATACCCTACTGACCACTATTTGAGGGGGGATGACTTGGGCAGCACAGGTTGGACCAGACTTGTGCTCTGAACCTGCTCAGGGAGGAAGGAGATAAGCCATGTTGGCCCCCACTAAGTCTGGCAGAATTGCTGAGGCTGTGGAGGAGAAGGCCATGCCTTTAAACTGGGCTCAGAAAGGCAATGTCCGCCAGACATGCTGCTCTGGCAAGCTTTGCTTTTCTTTGGAGGTGGTGGACTTGGTGGACTTAGAGCCAGGCAGCCTCACAGCTAGTAGCATCTCTTTGCAGTGAGTACAGCCCTATTCCTCTTTGGAAATTATCCCTGAGTGATTGTAATTCTGCTTATTTTACAATGATTGAGCTAATGATTTTTGCAAATGCATTTTAAACCAAGAGATGGCTAGCCTGATTATTTGGCTGCTTTTACTGCTGCCATCCTGTCCAATAGCTGTTATTCAGAAAACACTTTGCACTTGTGTTTACTCACCCAGATTATATGGTGGGGTTGGGTTCTTTCTCTGGATACTTCCCAAGCCACCAAAAGCTTTGGAGGTGGCAGCCCAGATGCTTCAAATACAAATACTCAAGCCAGTGAGTATCTGTCTCAGTATCTGCCAAGCTCCCATTTTCTGGGAGCGTGCTGGTGAATCAAAATTTAGTCTCATGAATGTTTATTGACAACAACAAAGAGAACAGCTCCAAACCCTACCTTTCCAAACAAATTCTGCTTCTCTCCTAAGGCGTGTTCCCAAAATCATTTTTGCTTACCAGCCCATGTCTAGCTCTAGCCAACTATGAAATATCCATGTACTGTCTTCTGTTCTTGGTCCCACTTTCCTTCCTTCTGGGAAAAGAAAGGGTTGCTCATACTGTTGTTGAGAGACATTCTTGCTCCCCAGTGTCTTTGATACTGACTGCCTGCTTCTCTCTAACTCTCACAACAAATGTTATACAGAAAACACTTGTTGCTTTCAAATTCTGTTTTTAATCTCTCAGTGAAATGACTGCTTTCTGGCCTGTTTTCTCTCCAGACGGTGCACACAGGGTGGGAAGATGCTTTTCTGTATCTCTGATGAAAGGAATGCATATCTTTCTTTGCCTGTGATGTCAACTGGTGTTTCCAGCCAACCTGCTGTGGTTCTTTGGTGTTCCTCAGCCAGGACTGTGTGGGGAGCTGTGAAAGCACATATAACAGGCTGGTTCCCTCAGGGCTGGGATATGCACCTGCCCTGCAAGAAACCTGCTACTCTCTCTCTGATTTTTTATTTTATCAGCATAAGCCAGCATCAGCAACAGGGCTTGAGGAGAGACTGAAGACCAAGAGGGAACAGTGATGGACAGGCTTATGCCAGTCACAGCTTGCCCAGGAAAAGGTGAGTTATGATGTCTCGGGAGCTGAAGTTTCATTCCTTTTGACAAAAGGAGGCCAGGGGCTTTGCTTCTGGCTCCTTACTGAAACTACCATCTGCAGGTACCTGCTTTAAGTTGGTTTGTTTGGCCAAAGCAAATCTAACCTGGTAACATGGCATTGCGTTCAAAAGGCCTTCTCCTAGCCTGGAGCCCGTGGTGGCTGCAAGGCAAGCCTGGCAGACAAGGGAGAGCTGAGCCTGCTGCATGGTCCAGCGCATCAGGGCCACATGCACCCATTCCTTAGGAGACAGACCTGCTTTCACCAAGGGCTGTGACGAAGCTGTCTGAGACACTGTGAGCCTTGGCTGACTGGATAGAGACTTGATCTTGCTCCTGCAGGACTCAGCTGGCAGCGACTCCAGCAGAGCTCCATGGCGTGACGGATGATAATGATTTCCCTGCTCCACTCTACATGCTCCCTGTCCTTGCGCATCTGGACAGTGCAGGCTGTCCTCACTTGCATGAATGCAGAATGGGTTTTCTTGGGAGCAAGGACAGAGCAACATTTTCACTGGTTGCTTTTTATCCCAGGCAAGAGCCTAAAGGAAAGATGTCTGAGACAAATGCAGTTTGCCTCTCTCTTAACTTAGTTAGCTGCCAAATAAGAGGTACTCAAGCTCACAGAGTCGTGTGGGGAACCCCAGCTTCCTGCAGAGGAGAGGGATCAGGGTGCTCTGTCAGACCCACAGCTCACTCTCTCAGCATTTGCTTCAGCTCAGATAGAATGCCTTTTTGGGAGGATGCCTCCAGCCTGTGTGCAGTCATCCCACTTGGCTCTCAAACCCTCCTGGTTTTGCTCTCAAACCCAGCAAAAATCATTTTCTTTCTCCATTTTCCTGTCTCCAGCCTCACCAGCCCTCCTGGTAACACCATCTGTCTCTAATGGCTGAAATAACCTGGTGGGATCTTACTGACTCCTCCATGCTGCTCTAACGCCCATTTAGCCTGAAAAGTGATCTTTAATCATAGCCCATTGGCAGAGTATTAGCAGAGATGTAGGGGGGACTATGACCAACAACCTCAGCAAAGATGTAAGGCACAATGTTTTCCCTCCCATCCTTGCGGGTTAAGGGCTTTTGCAGATGGGCTGCATTAAGTTTAGCTGTGATCAGTTATGGGTGTGATTGCCTGCTTTAAAGGGGCCATGAGGAACCTTTAAAGAAGGTGAGTTTTGCTACTGAGGAAAGAAATGTGTGGGATTGCTGAGGTAACCCTCAGCATACGGTTGGAGAGGGATTTTCTGCAAAGGCTTGTAGTGACAGGACAAGGGTCTATGGCTTTAAACTGAAAAAGGGGAGATTAGGAAGAAATTCTTTGCAATGAGAGTGGTGAGGCACTGGCACAGGTTACTGTGAGAAGTTGTGGATGCCCCATCCCTGGCAGTGTTCAAGGCCAGGATGGATGGGGCTTATGGGGCTTCGAGCAACCTGGTCTAGTGGAAGATGTCCCTGCCCACGGCAGAGAGCTGGAACTGGATGAGCTTTAATGTCCCTTTCAACCCAAACCACACTGTGATTCTACCTGTGTCCCTGGGGAGCTGGTGTGGGGTCATGGCTGGGGTGAATCAACTCTCTGTGGGCCCTGAGGTGTACAGGAGGAATCCAGATCACCATCCTTGTTGTCTCCGCAGCACTGAAGGCTACTAAGAGTACTTTAGTCACTGATTTAAGCACGCCTAGCTCTGCTTGCACACAAAAGAGGAGCTGGTAAGTGAGAAGGTGTCATTTTTGCTGGAGATCTCTGGGCAGAATTATACTTTAATTCATGTGGGTTCCTCCCCCTGTACCTCTGAAAGCGCTGCTGCTAATGAGGTGATGCTCGCAGTGCCAGCAACTCCCGCACACTGCCTTTGAAATAGACTTCTCTGCGCTCCCAGTGGATGCAAATTGTCTTGGGCTCAGAAGGAAAAAGAAAAGCGAAATAAAGACTTCATGCAACTCCTTTTAGAGCAAATGACAGCATTTTCATGCTAAGCAACTGGTTATTTGCATGTGGCTCCTTTCCTTGGCTGGTGACTAGGCTGGTGACTAGTACCCAACCCTTCAAACAAGCAGTACCTTCTTCCTCTGCCTCCTGCCTCCCCACCAAAAGCCTGACCCACAGCCATGATTGCACCTGACCAGTAAGACCATGGAACCCTTTGGGACTATTCCTCCTGAGCCCTGCCTGCCCTGTTCCCATTCACAGAGCTGTGCTGTTGCAAGCCCTGTGCAAGGGCTGTGTGAAAGCAGGAGAGGCTCACGGGCAGAGACCCAGCCTCCTCCTGTGCACGGTGTGCTGGACCTCTGCATCCTCTGTATGGCTGCAGCCAGCCCTGCTTGTGGAGAAGATGGAGACCACTGTCCGGCTGCAAAGACAGAGGTCAAGGGGTATGCAGTGTCTTTAGCATGGCCTCTTACGTACTGCTGCAGTCATCCCTCCAGGAGCTGCTTCAGCAATATGGGTGCAACCAACTCCATACAACCCACTCGCCTGCTGCCTCTCCCATTTGTGGGTGCCAGGTCCTTTGCCCTCCCTCCTGCCCATGCCCTTGGAGTCTCTTCCGTCTCAGTGAAGGTTGTTTTTCCAGCAGCTCTGGGTACCCCCCCCCGCCCCACACCCACGACATGAATGGTGTTGATTTAACTGGACGTGAGCTCAAAGCTCATTAAGGGCTCATCAATATGGGCAATGAGAAGCTATGTGGGGTGAGGCAGGGGGAGAGAGGCCCGCTGCAGGAGGGGTCATAGTTCCCCTCTGTGTGTAGGAGCAGATCAGTATGTGCCTCCCTGGGCTGGTGTCCCCGTGAGCAGCTCAGCGCAGAGCCAGAGGACCCCAAGGACCCTCAACCAGCTGGCAGTGTGAGGTAGGTGCCTCCACTGGGACAGCAGGGTCTGGTCCTGGGGACATGAGCAATGGGGGCAGAGAAGGGAGCATTGCAGCGGTGGTGGGGAAGAACTACCTGCCTGCATGGGCATCACTGTGGAAGGGGCACGGTAGGTGCTGACCTCTCCTCCAGCCATACTGGGTTGGATGTGGGACTGAGGGGCTCAGCATCCTGAGGACAAGGCAGGATGAAGGAGGGTTTTTGTCTCCCATAAGGTGCTGGAGAAGTCAGCAGATGAAGGCAGACCTGCCTGCCTAGCGCTCAATCAGGATGGTGTGAAGCAGGCATGCTGCCCAAAGCAGGAGCAGGCATAGTTCATGCGTTACCCTCAGCTGCATCACTGCTATGCCTAAATGTCTTCTGCCAGTTGCTATTGCCACTGCGAAGTCCCCTTGGTCAAGTTGCTGGGATGGCATCATGTCTCCCATTTGTCACTACTATGCAGAGCTACTTGGATTCCCCTTGGTGTTAAAAAGTAGCTGCAGCAACCAATCTCTACTTCAAAACCCTCTCAGCCCAAGCAAAAGCCTGGGCGCTGGAGCGTGTTCCTGCTATAGCAAAGAAGCAGGGCAGAAGCAATCACCTCATGCATGCTGCTGGGTGTGCAGATCCCTGCTCCCATCTCAGGAGCTGGCGTTGCCAGGCAGGACAAGGGAAGGACAGAAGTCCCAGAGCAGTACCCCAAAGTGCTATTGGAGACCTGAAAAGTGGAAAGTTTCTCACAACACCTATGGGCTGGGGGGAGATGTAGCAAGCTTAAATGGCGGCTCAGTGAAGATGCTCTAACAGCACTTGAATGAAATCCGAGCAAGTTTCCCTGGGAGGGTCTCCAGTGGTAGGGCTCAGGGGGTAGGTGATACTCATAGTAGAGGGATTGGTACAGCAGCCTGGCCCTGGGGGCTGGAACAGCCCTTCCCAGACTTGTGCAGTGCCATCCCAAGGATCAATCTGAAACACAGGGTTTCAGGGTCTTGGCACCCCTTCACAGAGGCCCTGCAAGTTCTGGCAGTCTTTGACAGTGCAGCTGAGCTTCCCTGCCTCTACAGCTTCTGGGCTGTTTTGGGGGCTGTGCCTGTGCTCTTCCTATCTACCTCCAAGAGTCTCTGACCCTGAAGGAGGTGCCTCACTCCCTGTGCGAGGCCCTCTCCATCCCTTCTCTGTCTTCACAAAGAACAAAAATCAGGCCAAAGACATGCAGCTGGAAATACGTTTTCTTCTGGAGAAATTTAATGGTTATAAGAAACAAAGGACTAATATCCTTATATTGGGGGTGGACCTCTCCATGGCACTTGGTCCTGTTTACTGGGGATAGAGCGTGTGAGTGCCATGTCTGGTCCCTGCAGAAATGCTTGTGCAGTAATAGCTGTGCTTGGCCCTGGAGGGTCAGGGGCTGCATCCTGGTATGGACTGGTTGTGTGAGCTGTGGCTCAGATCTATAGCCAAAGCAACATGGACAACAGCCTTTCATTCATCTGCCTTATCTCCTGATAGTAAAAGCGTTGGGGGAAGAGCTGCTCCTTCTGCACTGCTGCATCACACTTAGCACAAAAAGTAGGAAAAGGAGAAGAAAGATCTGAGTGCTAAAGTAGTAGACATAATAATGCCCAACTAGTTGCAGGATGATCCTAGACAGCCGGGGATAGTGTCCTTCCTGGGTAATGAGCATGTTTTGGGAGCTATTTTGAGGAAAACCTCAGCCAAGGCACTGCTGGCTAGCAATGTTTATGTGTGGTTCCTGTGGAGGGACCTGGCTCTGCCATGCTCTATTTTCCACCCCAAGAAAGCATACAAACAAATGGAGTCTTGAAGTAACCTCAGGGCTCTGGGGCAAGATTATTTCTCTGGTTTCATGGAGAAGGAGAGCAAAGAGTTTGGCATCTGAAAGTGAAGCACACATTTCCTCTCTGGCTTGGCTGTGCTGCAGCAGGAAAACAACATGCTCGGTGTGGTGAGGCTCTGCTCTTTCTCAACACTTAATACATGTGCCAGAGTGGCACCAGGCAGTTTCACAGGAGCCACATTTTGCATGAGCTCTTAGTGACTTGATGGAGCTGCTGTGACCCTGCCTAGAAGTGGCACAGGGAAGGTCTGCATTTGATCCCCTCCTTCTCCTGTCTATCTTTCCTTTGTGCTTTCAGCTGAATGCAGGAGCAGAGACTTTTGAGACTTGCTCATCTCAGTTCAAGATCAGCACATGTTGGCCAGCGTGACTCATCCGCGCCTTGTGGATGGGTCATGTCCCCAGCTGTGAGCTTCCCAGCCACAAGGGACACGCAACACTCAGTCCTTTGCTCCTCTGCCTTGCAAGGTGAGGAGAGATCGCTCCCCTGCCATGCTGGACGCTTCAGGGCAGTCTCTGCATCATTCTCATGCTTGTTTCTGCTCTACCCTTCTATTTTTTTCTTTATTAACTTTTTCATTATTAAATTGTGGCAACAAAGTCCAAGATGACTTTCTTAGGTGAAGGTCATCACTTTCCATTGCAAGACCAGTTTTGCCCAATTTGCTCATTGATCAATGACCTCATAAAAAATAAAATACTAAAAAAAAAAAAAAAACAAAAACCCCAAACTCAAGCCCACCCAAACCCTAACATATCAAATCCAATAATGCAAATAACCATTGACATTGCTTGCAACATCTTTGGAGGTGCATCAAATCCAGCTCTAGGTGTATGAAGTTGTTATTTCCCTTCTGATGCATGGCCCATGCCTTTAGCTCAGTATTTGTGACTCCCAATGAGCTGAGGAAATTTACCCTTTGGAGACCATGGCTGAGACCTCAGGGTGTTGCTGCAGCTCAGGGTTTGAGCTAAAATCTTAGTTCAGAGGCTCAGTTTTGGTGAGACAGTGGCCAGCAGAAGCAGTAACTCATGCTGCATTGGCTGAGCTTTGTCACTGCAGCCTCTCTGGGGGAAAGACTGTGGCCAGACACCCTGCAGGGCTGTAATGGAAGGGAACAGGAGGTATAACGCACATGAGAAATTCCAGCTGGCATTGCCCTCTGTGTTCATTTTTGGGTACTTTGCCCCAGCGATGTTCACACTGAAGTCACTGGAAGGATTTTTCCGCTAGCCTCCCTAGAGTGCGATTGCCCCTTAGCAATCAAGGCAGGCAACAGAGACAAATGAGTACTATCCCTGGGCTGTGCGTGCAAAAAATGTGGAGAAATACATGAAAAACAACAGCTTCTGCCCTAGAAGAGGAATAGTGAGTTGTTGTTTTTTTTTGCTTAGTGGAACTAATGATACATGATTTTCCCTTCAGAATGTCCTTTGTCCCTCCAACTCTCATGACATGCTCCTCACGGCAGTGTTCACTGCCTCTCTAGTCCCCCACACCATCCCATTCTCAGCGCTCCCTCCTGTCTCCCATGTCTCTGGGCTGCACTTCTTCCTTCCCTGTCCCCATGCACTCTGACTGGCTCATGATCCACCATGGGGCACTCCTGGGGTCACCCCACAGCCCTTTCTTGGGAGAAGCACTCACCTGAGTCTCCGCCTCCCTCCTACTGGGAGAACTCCCTACTTGAAGAACTCGATACCTTTGAAGGCTGTGCTTCTTTTTCAGTGTGGGTTAAACTTGCCAGTGACTCAAAAAGTAACTGGGATTAGGAACAGATACATGGGTCTTTGTGCAAGAAAATGTCCGTGTTGCTTTTGACAGGGCAAAAGAATAATGCAACAAAACTGTATAAACTACCAGCATTGTGAAACTGGCATCTTGGTGTGCAAGACTGCACTGTATAAGAAAAGGAAAATGCTTCTTAATTTAATCAGCACATTTAAAATGAGCAGAAATAGGCCTTTAATCTTTCTAATGCAGTAGTTTTGCTGAGGAGGATGGAGACAGGGATGCCTTTAAGGCACTTGTCTGTCTTTTGCCATCTCAAAGCCGCTGGGAGCTCAGGGAGCTGCCTACAGTCTGCTTGGAGGCTGACAGGAGGGGAGCAGAAAACGGCCCAGTCTCACCCTCACACTGCAGTTGCAAAGACAGGGTCTAGATAGTCTATGGGAGCTGAGGAAGAGTGTTGCCAGCTCTCTGGTCCCTGGGAAAGCTTCTCAAGGGTGAGCTTTACATGAGAGCGCTAAAAAGGGTCAGAGGCTGCATCATTTTGCCTCTCTCCTTACAGGCAATGTGAGGCAGCCCCAGCCACGGAGGTGAGAGCAGCAGTGGTGGGTGAAGCACAGTCTGTGGCTGTGAGGAGGATCTGACCCTGCTTCCCCTGAGGGATAAGGAGCCAAGTGGGCATCCATCTGGAGCAAGGGAGGGCATTGCAGTAGCTGGCCCTATTTCAACTGTGTGTGTAACGCAAAGATCAAGGTGCTGCTTGGTAAACCAACCACATAGTAGGCTGCAGCTCAGCAGTTCTTCACCAGTTTTTTTCAGGGCTGCAAGACATATTCCAGCCTTATGTGGATGTCCTGTTTGTTTAATGGTTTACAAAACCCTACTTGTGTGTGCTCCCTCTCCTCATCTGGATAGGGTTGTGGTGTGCTACCAACCTCACCTGCCACATTATCAGGAGCAACATGGATCACCTGGGCATGCTGGTGGAGAAGGGAGGTTGGGCAATAGCTGCAGATCAGACCTGGACATCAGCAGCTCAAATCTCATGCAGGAGAGTGGAAAAGGCATGCCACCTGGCAGCTCTGTCGCCCAGGAGAGCTGATTTATTTTCTTCTCACATCCTCTGTGAGTGCTGATTTCTCCTGTAACCAAGCAATCGCCTCTCTTCAAGGGAAGGGAGATGAAAGGTTGGGTGGCTGCAGTGGCTGCCTTGGGCAGCACATGGAGAGGGCTGTGAAACACAAGCCCTGTCTGCTGACCCTGCTGGGCACAGCAGTGATGCTCCAGCAGTGAGCAAGCTCCACATGGGGCCAGCATCCTCAGGCTCCTGGGGGAGCTCTTTCCCAGACCCTCTGGTTTTCATGGATGCAGGAAGCTCAAGCATATGCTGCTGCTGCAGCAAGCAGAAAATCAGCTGAGCATCTGCTGTGCCCTGATCAGACTGTCATGGCTCTCAACGAGATGCAGGAGCCTTGGGGCTACTTGGCTGTCATTAAAATGGTGTGGATGGAAGAAAAAGTCTAATTGACTGAACAACAGCCCGCGCTGTGTAATTAAACTAATTGTGGCTCTACCTGCATGGGTTAGAAGTGATTTGTGTGGCTGTTACAGCACTGAAAAATAAAAGGTGGAGAGGTGTGAAAGTATTTCTTACATGTGTTTCCGTAGCTAATTTTGCCATTTCATTTCAGGCAATTTTATGCCTTTGAAATTTTTGGTTTATGTCAGATTTGAGGAGACTGTTAATATTTCACACTGAAGCAGGGGAAAGCAAAAGGTCACTGTTGTTAGCAGTTTCAGGAGGTAGCGTTCCAAGTGAAGGCAATACTTTTTCAGGGCTATTTTCTTATTTGAGGTGAAATTCCTCACAAAAGGGAGGGGAAGGGCTGTTTTCCAGAATGTTTCAGCCTGGCTCTGCACCCGCTGGGGACTACGCAATTGTTTTTATTGACTTCAGCAGCAAAAGACCAGGCATTCTGCACGACTCGGTGAAACTCAGGTCACTACTTTACTGCCAGGGATTTATGACCCTCGCTTTTCCTGATTGTTTTGAAAGTCTCGGCTTCAGAATATGATGTCTTTAGAAGAAGTCAAATGAGAAATCTGCTATAGTGTCATGTTTAAACTCTTTGACCTTGTTTTCAAGTCCTTGAGAAGCGGAGCCCACCTCCAGTTTGTAGTTCTGCTTTTATTGATTATCATTTCAAGTCCTTCAGGCGTTTTGCTGTGCCCAAAGCGCTGTGTGCTTTTGGGAATGAATAATGTGACATGACAGAGAGCTACTTGAACCGACTTTGTTCTCACTAGGCTGTCAGCACAGGGCTCTGCCTTATGCTGGAGGAGATGCATGTGGATAAGTGGAGGGGTTGATGCATTTTGTCCCAGTAGACCACTTGTTCAGCATGTGAGCTGGTATCTAAACATAGGAGTCAAACAGTCAGCCTGGAGCAATCGATGACTGTATTTTTCCTGGTCAAAACTGCGTGTCCAGGGAAGGACATGGCACAGCTAGGCTGTGGGACATGTGTGAACCCTTCTGCCCTAGTCATCCATCACTGTAGGAGACAGGACAGTAAGTGGGATGAGCCCTCAGTGGGTGCCGTTGACTGTTTCTCTACTTCTTGACTGTGGAGAAACCATTATAAATCTAGTTTATTTTATCTGAGCTGGAGATGAAGAATCTCACTTCTCAGGCAAGAAGTAGCTGCCAGTATGCTTTCCTGCTCCTCTACCATCTTCCCCCCAAGTATATGAAGTACAAGGTGTGGCCACCTCAATGTCATATTGGTCCAGAACTGTGGCAGCAAGAACAGGGAAAAGATCAAAGGGAGCAGGATATGTGCCTACTTTTAAGGATAGCAGCTTACCTACTGTTTTTTGTCCCAGAAAATAAGAAGTGAATCAAAATGGCTTCTGCTGAGCCTATTTATAAAGTCTCCAGGCATAGCTAAGCATCCTGACTTAGCCCAGCTCTGAATTCCTCTGAGGGGTTTTGGTGCTATTTCTGCTGTTTTGACTGATAAATTGTCTTTATTTTACTTTCCTCCTACATGTTCTGTATAACCTCTTTTTCTTCCTGCCTTACTGAGGAGACAGGAGCTGGTGCTTGCACTACAGAAGGTGTAGGACGGAAAGGGGATCTGCTGACCAAAGCTTTTGCTTTGTCTGTCCAGCAATGCTTTCTTCTGGCATCTGCTTCATGGGTTATGTGAAACAGTCTCTCCTCCTCAGAAGACGTTTTTGTGCTGCCACTTACTTCTGGGTTTACCTGCAGCCATCCTTGGGCTAGAGGAGTTGTGAAGCTCAGGGCTGCTTCCATAGCTCAGAGGGGTCTGGTTACAGCCTTCATCCCACAGCAAGTTCTCTGGCTTCTCCACCGACGTTCCAGTATGAATCACAGTTATTTTCTGGTTCAGCCATTCCCTTCACAGTTGACACAGTTTTTCTAACCTCAGCAACAAGTTTGGTGGGAGAAGGAAATCCATCTGCTGTAATCATGGGGTGTCTGTTACAGTAAGCAGGAGCCAATACTGCTGTTGAGCCTGGGCTTGGGAGACGATCTCTGTTGAGGACACTTTAGAAATGTGAATTGAGTCCCCTGAGCACCTCATGGTGCAAATGGGTACTGTTTGCTTACAAGACTGACAAGAATAAGCAGCTCAAGCAAGGCCAGCTTTAACTGCAAGAGCATACCACCTCTTAGAATCATAGAATCGACTAGGTTGGAAAAGACCTTCAATATCAGCAAGTCCAACTTCTATCCCATCACTGCCAAGTCCACCACTAAACCATGTCACTGAGGGCCTCATCTACACAGGTATTGAACACTTCCGAGGACGGTGATTCCACCAGTTCCCTGGGCAGCCTGTGCCAGCGCCTGAACACCCCCTCTGTGAAGAAATCTTTCAAAATACCCCATCTTCCTAACATTGATTTGTTTCCCGAAACTCCCATTCCTTTTTTTCAATTTTTATTTTTTGTAATGTGTGCATCCAGGAATGGGAATGTTTTTGTCGACAGACTTCCATGGGATATTGTAGCACTGGTCACCTTTGCAGCCTCCGGTGGAGGCTTAAATTCAGCTCTGTGTAAAACAGACTGAGAATATCTTCTGCGCTGGCTGAGGGCAGATGCTGAGGAAAAGTAGGGAGTGATACCTCCCTGGAAGAGTCCCTTGACCTCTAGCAACTTATAGCTCAGGGATTTCCTGAACTACAGTGGTAGCACCTGGTGGATTTCCCTTTCGTTATTTTTCCTCTTAATTTCCTTTTTGAAGTCATGTAAACTCTCAGCATACAGCATGTCCTGGAGTGGGGGGTCTCGCTCCATAGCTCTGCGTTTTGTGGGCTACCACCTTTTGCTCTTTTTGAACCTACCACCTGCTCTTCTGGTCTAATCCCCTGTGGTTCCTGTGTCAGAAGTGGTGAACACTCATATTCTAAGACACTGACCCATTTATAGGCCCCTGTCAGTCACCTCTTCCACAGGCCAATGGGTTCTAGTTCATTTAGCCTTTCCTCACACGGAAGTTGTTCCACTTTTTGAGCATCCTTTTTGGCTCTCCTCCTTGCCTTTTTCTGACTTTGCAGTAACTTCTGTAAGGGGGGAAGGGAGAACTGCATTTAGTTTTCAAGACCTGAGTACAATACTGTTTCAGACACTGGTGTAATAATGTACCCTGTTCTTCCTGAATCGTTTCGCTGTGCTGGTTAGATACTTCTTAGGGCCTAAAAGAAATGGAAATACTAATTAAATGTTTAGTCAGACTCACACAATTAATTCTCAGGACTTTGGAGCCCAGACTTAGTGGGATTCCAGTGGTTCACAAGCTGCCTATAGTCACTAACAAGCATCATCTGAATACACCTGGCAATTTGAATATCAATCACATGCAATATGGTGTACAAGGAGGTGCTGAGCAGATCAGTGATTTCCTTGCCAGGCATTGCAGGTGCACAGCTGTGATTACAGCTTTGTCACTGCTATGACAGGAGATTAGAGCACAGGATTGCCATGTGGGGCATGTCTGTAGTGGGGCCGCTGTTGCAAACTATGCTATCACAGCCATGCACAATCTCACATGGCATCCATGCACCAAATCTGGTGCACTCAGATTTGGGCCCCAGACCTGGAGGATGCTCTGCTCCACTGTCACTCAGACATGCTAGCTGTTTTTCTCTTCCCTATGGTGGGTCACCCTCAGACTATGACTTCCCTGCATGCATGTGGGTCCTGGAGCTTTTCTTGCAAAGCAGTGTTGGGATGAAGAGAAGGTAAGATGAGATTTGAGGGGTTTGCTATGTGCTAGTAACAATCAGGTCTGAGCCCGTTGTTAGCAGCCTATATGACCATGGCTCCTCAGAAGGGCAGCTGTGGAGAAAGGCAAAATTATCTTTCTCTTTCCCTCTGTTGAAAGCAGACAGACAGGGATAGGCTGCACTGATGTGCACCAGTCTATCCAGCGAGTCCACCTCAGACCCAGCAAGGTCTTCCCTTAAGCCCACTGCACTAACACAGGATACCTTCTTTTCTCATCTTTTTCATCAGGAGATTTGCCCAGCACTTCCCATTCCATCCGTGCTTGGCCAGGGTGGAGGCTGCCCTTCCTGCTCATCCATTCCCAGAGCAAGAGTGGACATACATCTGAGTCACGATGGGCAAGATGGACAACACCTCTGTGGAGCTCAGCTCTCCCTCCGAGGTGAAGCAGGCAGCCCTGGAGGAGTCAGAGCCCATCACCCCTGAGGCTGTGAGCACAAAGAAAAAGAAGGAGATCCCAGACAGAGGTTCCTGGAAGGGAAGATTTGATTTCTTGCTGTCCTGCGTGGGCTATGCTATTGGGCTGGGCAACGTCTGGCGCTTCCCGTATCTCTGCGGCAAGAACGGAGGAGGTGAGAGAAACACACAGCACTGTGCTCATCCCTGAGCAGTCTTGTCCCCTGAACAGGCTTCTGTTTGGTGTAGGTCTGGGCAAGTGGGTGGTCACCTGGATGAGAGCTCTCCCCCATGATGTGAGTTATTAAGCTGTCAGCAGAACAGTTCCCATAGTCTGTGGGCTTTACTAGCAAGTGCAGGTTGAGAAGAAGCAGCCCAAAGAAATATAACAAGAGGTTGGAGTTTTGTGAAGCTTCTGCAGTCCAGCTTTGCAGGGCTACAGTAACGACTGTCTGGGACCTCATTTATTTAAAGGATAAATATAAATTCACACCGGCAGCCAGCTGGATGCCAGGGCATTTGCAGGGAAATCAGTTTCTATCTGTTCCCAGTGGGTTTCTCCTCAGTCTAGAGTATTCTTAAGGGGTAACAGTTTTGCATCTGAATTTGGGTCACAGCTCTGAGGAGTTTTGATTAGAAGCTTTACATGGACCATAGTAGGGCAGTGTAGACATATAGACAAGCATGCATACATATGTACATGTACACAGAACATGAGTGTCATCATCTACAGAAGGAAATAAGCTTTAACTTACTACTAGTGCTGTGAGAAGGGTCACAATTATTGTCTCCATCTTAATCCTAATGTTTGGAAAACAGAGGCCACAAGAGAAGGCAGCAAATGGCAAAGGACTTGCAGTAGCTGTGATGCAGTTGGTAGCAGTGCCCTCCTCTGTGGACAGCTAACACCAGCTTTTTCATTCTTTTTATTATTGTGCCACTTCATCCTTCTCTTATCTGTTCTCAGCTGAGACTTTGCCAAGCCATTGCAAGCCTAGAGAAAGGCAGGCAGATGGGGAAACAGTGCTGGGCTAGAAGTCAAGAGACCTGACAGATCAACTCCCTCCCCTGCTACAGGCTTTCTGTGCGTCTTGGATCAAGTCTGAAAATACATTCTCGTGCCTCAGCTCCCCTTTGAGAGTCTCTTCTCACACTGCTTCTCCACATCTTTTTTCTTTTCCTTTTGCCTTGAATTCCCTTTTCAAAACCCATTTTGTCTTTGGCTCTCGTGACTTCTCCTTATATCGCCAGCCCACTTCTGCTGTCCATGCTGTAGGTGGTATAGGATGCCCTTATTTTCCCAAGCTGGGAGAGAGGAGTGTGGTCTAGCTCCCTGCAGTGCTCTCTCCATGTAGCTTCCTGGCATTTAGGGGCATCTTGGCCCTTTCTCTGAAGCACATGGAGTGAGTCCCAGTAGGAGACTGGACAGTTATCTAATTCAGTATCATTCCATGCAGAGGCACGAGTGTGCAGCTGAGCAGGGTGAGGTTTATGGGAATCAGCCAGGCCTGCCTAGAGGAGCCTGTGCCATCATTGCCAGAGCCATGGTGCAGTCCTGACATTTTTATCAAGCCACGTTCTGTCACCTGGCTGCACTAGCCCTCCTCATACAGCATTAGCCCCACAGCTAAGTCCCAAGCACTGTTTTTTAGCCTATGCTCTGCCCTTTTATTGCTGTGCCATCTCAAACACACCCAACCCATGCTGCCTGTGGCTCTGTCTCCCTGCACACAGAGGTGGTGGTGACAAGATCTGTAATTAGATGCGGGGTGTTTTGAAGCTAAAACCAGTCTAACTTATAAAGTCAGCTGAGATCCTAGGACAGAGGGTGCTGTGGAGGCATTGGCGGTGGCACACAGGGTGAGCTGCAGGCATACAGAGGGATCAGCTGGCTGCAAGCAAAAACACTGGGTAGAAGAAACGTGGCAATTGGCGCCTGTGTCCTCTCAAAACCCCTTCGCAAAACCCCTTCGCTGCCTGCTGGTTCGTGCTGTTCATGTCAGCCTGTACAGCTCGTTCCACTCACCCCTACCCAGTCTGGCTGTTCGCAGGCATGACTGTTCCCATAGCCAGCAATAATGAGCACTGAGTGGAGGCTGCTGATGCCAGAGACAGGCAGGAGAGCTGACGCACGAAAGCGTCACTGGGACCCGATGCGAAGCAGCGAGGAAGGGTCGCACGACATCTGATTCGCGATCAGGTGGGCACCGTCTTGGCTTTGCCTCTGGAGCAGAGCAGACCGTGGGTGGGAGCCTAATTTTAGCGTGCTGCATGTGCGCTGCTCAGAGCTCGGTCGTGTGGGCTGCTTCCATTACGCACAGGCAAATTGAACTGAATGGAAATATTGCCATCTCGCTTACCACTGTCACATTGTGTCGGCTCACGGGTGATTTGCTCTGCACTGTAATCGGGCACGTAATTAGGGGATATTCAGCCAGGATATATACAGCAGCCCAGCGGCGTGAGGTCCATCTGCTGTGGGAGCAGGCTTTACCCAAAGTGATGCCTGGGCTCCCTTATGGCCCTGCACACTGCTCGGTGTGCCTAGCTATGACTAATACTCCAGCTCTACACTGATTTTTAATCTCATGCAGTCCTTCTGATGTCAACAGGATTCTACTGGTCTAAACTGACTCTAAATGCAGCTCAGAAGGTTCTAAAAATTGTCTGTGCGATCCTGAGCTTGAATGACTTGAGAGAAGAACAGTTCTTTAAATAAGCATCATGCATTTCTCATTTACACGTCAAGACTCCAAGCAACGGCATGTAACAGCTTGTAATGCTCAACTTTTGATTTGTGGGCAGCGTTTGCAGTTTTGAGGATTAATTGTTATTCATTGCATTACTCTGCTTCAGGAGCTGAAGACTGCAAGCAGATTTGGGGCTGCACAGTGAGTGCCACGTGCTATGTGATCCTTTCCCTGCTTTGAAGAGCTGGCGCCCTGAGCAGGCAGGACCAGCACCATCACCCATGGGCTTTGGAGACAAGTTTGAACTCTCCCACAGTCATACGCAGTTATTTGTAGCAGGCCCAGGAACTAAACCAGACATCTCTGCAGCCCATCCAGGGCTGGAGATTAAAGAGCATCCCCTTCTCTCTGTGCCAAGGATTTATGCACAGGCATGCAAACTTTAGGTATACATTTCATAACTGATTTCCCCTTTGGCTTTATGACACCCAGGGATGCTATCCATGCCCCCTCAGGAGCCTGACCCTCCAGAGTGACAGTGTCATTGCCAACAGCCTTCAGTTCAAGGCTGCAGTCTAGTTTAAGATTTTCCTTTATTCCAGAGGATTTTTGTCAAGCCAGGATAAATGATCTGGATCCAAAAGTTTGTCTTTTCCTTTTCTCAACAATCTATTAAAATCTTTCACCTGCAAACCTTCCTGGCTTGCTGTAGATGAAGAATGCAGGATCATCAGGCCTGTGGCCAATTTTCATTAGCTCCTTGCACAGAAGCAAGCAAAGCACTGTGATGGCTGATAATCCTTATCTCCAAGCTACAATGAGGTGCAGCAGTAGCAAGGCAGCATCAGTGCCCTCGGAGAAGACCTGCAGGGCTCCTAGGAGGATGGTCCTTGTGGAAGCTAGCAAGGGGAGGATGCTGAGCAGGCAGTGATGCTCAGAGCTGTTTGCTCCACCATGTGAGGCTGCTGGTGAAGCCGAGAGCCTGTGCTTCATTGCCAGCTTGTGATTCAGGCTCATGGTCATCGAGCTGCTGGCCCGCAGCATGTTTTCTCCCTGCCACCCGCTGCCAGCTAGCTCCTCTTACATGCTGCCTCTCATGCATTCCCATGCCGGGTGCTGGCACCTGCCTCTCCCAGCTGGGCTCAGCTCCTTGCTTGGCAGGCAGGCGTCCCCAGCTGGGGGTCCCCTGAGCCAGCATCCCTGGCTGTGCCTCGCTGCTTCCCAGCCCACAGAGAGCAGCTGCTGTAGCCTGGTTCTGCCAGCTGCAAGCTGGGCTGCGCTGCTCCGGAGTGGTTCTGCTTGCTGGCTCTGTACTTGCTTCACCACTAGGATCTGGAGAAGAAAACTCAGGCTGACAGCTCAGCCTCCCGGCTAGTGCAGAAACCAGTGCTGGCTCAAGCATGGTCAGCTGCTTCTGAACAGCATCCCCTCTCTCTCCACAGCCAAGAGTTTGTCCTCCTCAGGAATGATGGCATGCTCCAGCACATGCATGAGGAAGCTGGGAAATGAGTTTTGTCCCAAGCCCTAGAAGTCAGGACGATCTGAACATACACAGCCTTCAAATCACATGGAGAGGCTCTCATATTCTGTTTGCTCTTCTAATAACAGAGTGCAAGTAATATCTCTAGTAAATGTCTGCACTAATTTCTAGTGGTGAGATGATTTCCATGGGACCAGTAGAAAAAAATAATATTTTTGCCAGGAACTTAAAGTGTAAAACCTAGGACAAGCGTGGGGAGGTGTATAGAGCAAATACAGTGTTAGCCACAGTTTCCTTAAGATACTAAAATACCTGTAAAAGAAGAAGGTAGTGGCCAATCATAGAATCATAGAATAGTTAGGGTTGGAAAGGACCTTAAGATCATCCAGTTCCAACCCCCCTAACATGGGCGGGGACACCTCACACTAAACCATGCCACCCAAGGCTCTGTCCAGTCTGGCCTTGAACACCACCAGCGATGGAGCATTCACAACTTCCCTGGGCAACACATTCCAATACCAGATATTCCTGTGCTCTTTTAGCACAAGCTAAAGAATTTGGAGCTGCTGCAGGTAAGACAGAAGATACCAACAAGAAGAAGTTACCAGTGTCAGTGTCCAAGGGTTTGGGTTTGGGTTTGTTTTCAGATTGGGTTTATCATTGCCTAAGTATGTAACAACAAAGTGAGACTGGCATCACGTAACTAGTGATGCTAGTATGTACGTATATATGATGCATACATATCCATAGTACTAGCAACAGATCAGGGGAAGGCAGTGGTGATCTCATGGGTGTGTTCATCATGAACACACCAACTCCAGTTGTAAGCTGTCACCTCCCAGGCAAGTCTGCTCCTCATCACCTGGGTGCTGCAGAGCAAGAAACTGCAGCTGGAGGCATATACTTCATGGCAAAAAGGATATCCACCTGGTAACATTGCTTCTTCTTTCAGGGGCCTTCCTCATCCCCTATTTCCTGACGCTGGTGTTTGCTGGAATTCCTCTCTTCCTGCTAGAAACTGCTTTGGGCCAGTATACCTCTGTCGGTGGATTGGGAGTCTGGAAGTTAGCTCCCATGTTTAAAGGTACTGTACTGTTAGTTTGTGGAGGTGATGGCACGTAACCACAGACAAAAACTCTTTTGGGAAGCAAATCAGCAAATCACTGGGGACTGGGATGGGGTGCAGGTGAGGGGAGGTTTTTACCACTGTCTTCACTAATCTATCCTTCACCTTGAAGTCTGCAATCACTAATGTCACTGTGCTCTGTTCAGGCAATCTTGTGTGGTAAGAAGGCATTTCATGAGCAGCAGGATTGCAATGGAGGGGAGCTGGTTGCAGACGACCTGATCCAACCCTCCCTATGGAGGCTTACTTTAACTGCATGGGAAAGCTGTACACAGGGAACATGAACCTCTTGCCATGTATGGAGTAACTACATTCTGGAAACTAGTGGTGATTTAGAAATGCCTTGGATGTGGGAAAAATCAGCTCTCCCATGAAGTGACCAGATCCAGTTTTCATGGAACTCTGTCCCCAAAGTACCTGTAGCATAGTGCAAGATAGCACCCAGTGGAAATGGTGGATGCGAGACTGAGGGAATGAGCCTCTCTTGCTGACCAGCTGACAGTGCAACTCTAACACATGCTATGTTGATGAGCTGATTTGCTTTTTCTAGTGCTGCCACAAAATTTGCTGTGGTGCTCGTGAGCTCAAATGGGTACCAGAGACCTTGTTTGATGCTGCTCTCTGCCTTCATTCGCAGGAGTGGGACTGGCAGCTATGGTTCTCTCCTTCTGGCTGAACATTTACTATGTTGTCATCATTGCCTGGGCTCTCTACTATCTCTTCAACTCTTTCACTGCGGTAAGTCACAGACATGTCTGCAGCACAGCATTGAGTGTGTTTTGGGTGCCTAGTCCCTGCTTTATGGGAAGTGAGTTCTTTGTGCTACAAAATATGCACTACCTGCTTGTAGTTTGTGCAGTGAGCCTTTCTCAGCACCCTGCTGTGCCCTTCCTGAGAAAGTTCATCAGCTCTGAGGTTCATCAGCTCTGGAGGCTGCTGTGCTGATTGGTACTGAGGTTTGTCCTCTGGAGATGGTATTCCTCTGAAGGGGATGGTCGCACCCCCTCTCTGGGAACTGTTCCTACTCACATCAGTCTTTAAAACTCACCCTGTGTCTCTGTTGTATTTCTAGAGCTGTTTGAACCTAAGAGCTGCACATTTCCACAGCTGGTTTTGTAACATGTTCTTATTACCCAGGACCCAGTCATGACCTCAATTAGTCCTCACTTACACTTCTCTTAATAGATGAAATCCCAAGGATTTTTTTTCTAGGAAAATGATTCAGAAAGCATTTAGACATCTGCTTGTGAATGTCCCTTAGCACAGGCTTTGGCATTGAGGTTTAGAGTGGATTCCTCTATAGCAGGGTCTTCTACCATGCAAGGTTAGAATCATACCCCACAATAACTTCTTGGTGGCTGAATTATTTATTTCAGCCCAGCAGCTGAGAAAAGCTTCCTTAGCTTAACTCTCTGGGCAATGTGCAACCTTAAAGACATCAACCCTATGGCTCAAATGAGATCTTTTCTCATTTCATTCAGATATAAACTTGAAATGCTGTGCATCCTGTTCCAATTTTTGTTTGACTTCAATTGCCTATCAAGTCTTCTGGCAAAATAGTCTGTTTGGTGCTCCCAGCTGTGCTTCTACCACCAGTACCCACTGTAGGCTCCTGGGTTGAGAACAAAATTGTTGATCATGGATTATTAGGTGAACCCACAGGAGATTCCTAAATGAACAGAAGTCTACCCCAAAGGAACCCATCCTAAGTTACATCCTGGGAAGGATGTAACTTAGGATGAGACTCTGGTACGTTCAAGTGTCACAGACCTGATTGGTGACAGTGCTCATATCTGCACAGGCAGCTCCAGATGTGTGGCTCAAGACCTATTCTTTTACCAGAGATAACTCCAGATTCCCAAAAGGTACAAATAAAAAAGTTGCACTGATGTCTATCCCCTGCCCCTTCTGAATTTGACTGGGAGTATTTTGAGCCTGAATAGGAGCCCAGCTTGCCTTCCACGGTTCCTGTCCTCTGAAATTCAGGGGAAATGGAGCAGCAACAAACCCTCCCCCTGCCTGTCCCTCCTTATGAGACCTGCGCAGACTTAGTCTTGGATGTGCAAACTGCTTGGCTGAAGGGCTGCTATCAGTGATGCTTGAGTCATTGCATCTGCTTGAGTGCAAGCAGCAAGTCCAAAATGAAATTGCTGGGTGGGTGCAGACAATCTGAGTGGCCGTTGCGGTGTCCCTTCCTGCATCTACCATAGCCCTTCTTCTGCCAGGCCAGCGTGCATGTTAGGAGGTATTATCTGCTAGAATGAACTGATTTAGATGACAGGTGAAGGCAGCACTTAAAGGCACTGATGCCATAAAGCACTTAAAACGCATATAGAATCCCTAAAGGGGTTTGTCTTGATGGATCAATAGGGATGGACACAAACACCTTAAAGTTTTGTTGAGCTGGAGCCTGAGGACTTATCTGCAGAGGGAAACCATCCAGAATAGCCATTTATCTATATACACTACACTCAGGAAATCAGATTGATGCTCTTGTTGGGCTGCCTTGGTTGTGGCACTACATGGCATGGCTGGGTTGTCCTGCATGCTCACACAGACCCTGCTGCTGTGATTTTATCGCTTGCAGTGCCAGAGCTGACTGTTTTAAACCTGTAGCAGTGTGCTGTTGTCACACTGCTACCTACTGTGTAAACATCTCTCAGGAATCCCTTTGTGCTGCTTATAATCAGGGCAGGGATTGCATGAAATAGCTACTATGCTTTAAATTTACTCCCGGGTTTATGTTACAGTGGTTTATTCATGTAGACAAACTGTTAGCTCCCATTCTCAATGCTACATTGCTTTTTAAGCATTGAAGCCTGGTATAAATGAGAGATAAGAAATAAATCAGTGTTTATTCTTTGTGAAGTAAATTCCAACCACTTGTTGAGTGAAGCTAGCCTAAAGCTGTAATGCCTATAAACACAATATCCCCCAGTAGCTATTTTAATTAGTATCTATTAATTACTAGCAGTTAATTGGAAATGGCTTTCTATCCGGGGAATTGCTAACATTTTATTAGAGCTATTGCATTCCCATAATCACGTTGTGATTACTGTTTCCTGGAAAATCCGTGTCACAATTTATCATTATTTTGGCTACAAGGCTACTGCCCATCTAAAGGAGCTGCCCGTCCCCTTCACAAGAACAAGTGGGGTTTCAGTCTGAAAGAAGCCAAATCTTGCTTCTTGCTGCTGCCCCTGGGAGATGTCACATTAATGATAACCCTGCTCTCCTTGTGCTGGTGCAGGACCTGCCATGGCAGAGCTGCGGGAATGCCTGGAACACCGATCGCTGCTTCTCCAACTACTCCCTGGGCGACACCACCAACCTCACCAGTGCTGTCACCGAGTTCTGGGAGTATGTCCTCAGCCTGCCTACACCAGGTTTCTCCCCATTGCAGTGGCCATCTCGCCTGATTGCTGGGGCTGTGGCTGTGCCAGCTGGCACCTTTCCTTGGTCAGCCTTGGCAGGAGGGCATCAGAGCTGACCATTGGCCAGGGTGGGCATGGGGTGCACTGCGCAGCCGCACGTCAGATGGATAAAGAGAATAACAGCCTCTCCACCTCTCTTCTACTTCCTTTACCCCATCACAATGTTCCTTTAGGGTTTTACAGTCTCCTGTGCTTGTCTGCAACTGGCCCTTCACCCTCCAGCCACCTCCGGGATCCCTGTCCCCAGCGGCCAGACTTCCCCTTAACCCAACTTCTCCCACCCCTAGGAGGAACATGCACCAGATGTCTGGAGGCTTGGGGGAGCCTGGCACCATCCGCTGGCCTCTGGCCGGCACACTGGCCCTGGCCTGGCTGATGGTCTACTTCTCCATCTGGAAGGGTGTGGAGTGGACAGGAAAGGTACGGTGTGAGGACTGGGTGTTTCAGTGCTGCCTCTCAATGCTGCACTATAGAAATGTCCTCTGGGGTCAAATTTGTTTAAGTGCCTACTAACTGAGATTACGGTGTTTTGTGGCAGAATTGCAGTAGATGTTATTAAATACCTGACATTTACCTTTCACGGTGGTAAAAATTGCAACGTTGTTTATGGTAAGTTCCATTCTCAGCATAGAAAATAGCTCTTCCCTGTAAAGTCAGAGGTCTGAGCCCTCAGTCTCTTTGGGAAGAGACTCGGGAAGAGATTTTCAGAGATTACTTACATTTCCCACCTTGGGACGGCCCTTTGAGAGACCAAGACCTTTTCTCAGCTTCCCCTTTTGAAAATCATGGTCTCTTAAAATGCTACTGGTGGAAATAAAACTCATCACTTCCTTTGAAAATTTTTCTGTTGCCCTTTAGGTTTTGATGGGAGACCTTCAGATCAGAAGCACATTGTTATTCATTGTAGAGCATTTCAGCCTAGCGCAGCAGAAAGGTAATTGCTTAGTTTAGTGAAACAGTGATGCTGAGATGCTGAGACGTATTATTCAGAGCACAGTGTGGTGTAGCGGGACAATATTATGAAAAGAATAATCTAGAGGAGAGATCAGAAAGAAGCACTTCAGGCATAGGTCACCTAAGCTGTTAACTTCCCTGGTGGCTCTCAAATAGGCTTTAGCCACACAGCCGCAGCAAAGCCCCAGCAATTGCCGGCACAGGCCCTGTGATGAGGGGTGGCATGTACCTACAAGTCCCTAAAAGAGTGCTGAAAAGAAAACAGTGGAGTCAAGACTCGCATTGCCTGATGCATTGGACTGGAGAAACACCAGCTTTAACTCTGCAATAAGGATGTGATGACTTAAAGGGATTACTTCTGTGGACTAAATTTATCCCTGTGCAATTCCCTTGTCTTTGGGCAATTCATCCAGACTTCAGCCTGCAACTTTTGCAATTAGTGTGTCCTTGCGTGTCATTGGCAGGGAGAAACCTCAAACAGTCAGAAACATCACTAGCATGGGAGCAGGAGACAGAAAATGCGCTGCCAAAAGTGGCTGTGTGTGGGTACCCTGTCCCTGTCGCAGGGGACACACCGAATACAATGCCACCATGGGCAGGAAAGCTTCTAGGCAGTGGTGAGCTGATGGCTTCTCTCCTGTGGTGTCTCTTGCAGGTAGTGTATTTCTCAGCCACCTACCCCTACTTCATGCTTTTCATCCTCTTCTTTCGGGGAGTCACACTGCCAGGAGCCAAGGAGGGGATCCTCTTCTACCTCACACCTGACTTCAGAAAGCTCTCTGACTCTGAGGTTTGTAGCCTGTTACCTCCTGGGGGTCTCTGCATTAGTCTTCCCTGGGTATTTCAATATTAAGTATTAAACCCCCCTTGAAATAGTTTCCTGTTCAAGAAGTCATGACCCTCATGGCCTGAGCAAAGCTGGAGGGCAGGCCCTTTGTGAACGGCAATCTGTGTAGCAGCTCTGTCGTACT
>JAOEHY010027928.1:59184-79535 GCA_025447955.1 Psilopsiagon aurifrons | reverse complement strand
GGAAGGAAGGTGCAGTGGGGTGGTGAGGGCGCTTCAGACACACCTGTCGGGGCGGCAGACGGCGGAGCGGAGCGGTGCGGAGGATGGCAGGTAAGGGGCGATCCCCGGCTGGGAAAGGGGGACGGGAGCTTCTCCCCGATACTTGCTGAGCTTTCGGGGCTGCCGCAGCCGCGCTGCGTCTCCCCCTTCCTCCCTCTTCGCGCCCGTCAGCGTGGCCCCGGGGCGGCTGGAGCGTGGGTTTCCCTCGGGCTGCGGGGGGTGTTTGTTCCTCTTTTCCTTCTCTTTCCCAGCCGCCTCCTCGGGGCTGGCCTCCGGCTCGGCATTCCTCGAATCGCGCCTTGGCGGTGGCCGAAAGGGGAAGCGCTGCCTTGCCCCGGGCTGGAGGGGTACCGGCTCCCGGACTCCTCCGACCTCTCCTGCTCTCTGCTGAGCCTGCCTGCCGAGGAGCTGGTCACTGCTTGCAGAGCTGGCTTGCGTTTCCTGAAGAAACACTTTGTTTTGAAGGCATAAATCCGCTCCTCAAAACTGCGACTCCTGCGACCTGCTGTTGTGTCCTCCTCCCGCATTCTTGTGTCCCTGTGGCAAGCGAGGCTGTCCCAGATGAAAGAGAAAAGTTTCTGCTAGAAACACAGTTTGTTGTATTCATTCAGCCTAAGACAGTCCAGATCTGTATTGGTATTTAGGTATCAAAATGCTTAGGTGCTGGAAATTAGACACTCGAATGTCTTTTGTGGATTCAGCAGTTCTCTTTTCCTGTTATCCTTCAACTGGGAGGCCTTGAACCTCCCGTATTTTTACTTGGAGGATTAACTTCTGCACAGCTCGCTCAGCCATCCCTCTTGCTGTGCTAGTTGGCTGTCTGAAATAGCATGATATCATTCTTATCACAAGAAAGAAAGAAAGAAAACCTGAACCCAAATAAAATAGAGTAGGAGATTTCCCTTCCTTCCCTCTGCCTTCATGCAACATGAATGTCTACACTGCTCCTGGGGATGGTGTGTGCCTGGGGTGGGAAAGCTGGCCTTAATGCCAGCACCAAGCAGCAGGTAACGGTGTGCACTGGGCAGGAGAGATGGCATCTAGGTCTTAGAAGATCTTTGCTGGGCTTTGTCTTGCCAACTAAAAGGATTTGTGCTGGCCTGTGAAGCAGGTATTGTTTCTTAAGTATAAGTAGATTATGCTGGTTGAGTTGATACATGGCTGGGAAGACAGCTCCTTGCACATACCTGCTCCATCATGGCTTGTAGGGCTTCATGGAGCAGTTTTAATTTAGATCACTGCTCTGAAGAGTTTTGGTCCATTGACTTCAGGGGGTCCCTGTTGCTTTATTTGATTCACAGTGGGATTGCCTTGTTACTACATATTTTTACACTGATGTGTGGAAGATACATGGAAGATACTCTTATGCAATTCACCTTTGGCTACGGGTACTGCAGGCAAAAGAGCTCCATGGGATGGTGTCCTCAAGAGCTCCAGTTTGGTCACCGATGCCTGGGGCATGCACAGGGCAAATGAATCCCCAGGGAAACCTTCCTCTCCAGCCACAGAATGAGAAAGGATGTCCCAGGCTCTAAAAATGCTTGGTCCAGAGAGTTTCCTGTTTTCAGGGATGGAGAAAATGTGAAGATGTGTGATGGGGGATTTAAGAATGCTTCAGGGATGAAGATGACACCTCTAGATTTCCTACTGTAATATACTCCTAACTCTCTTATGCACCCCTTATTTTCTGCATATAAGGCACTAGGTGGACACTCAAGACCCCGCTGGACCAATTTGTATGTAAAATGGCTTGTGATGTATCCGAGTTCCATTTGCAAGACAATGAGTTGTTTGCAGGCTCATACCTCTACTCATGTTCTCCTATGCCTACTCATGCCTTTTACCCTGTGCTCCTCCGTCATTCCCAGACCTTCCCTTTTCTTTTACCCTCTTAGCCCTGGAGAATGCCCCTCTCCAAGCCCACAGCCTCTCAGAGCAGGAGGAAGAAGAAGATGCTGTCTGGGAGAAGATTGAGAGTGCCCGGCACCAGCTAACCCGCTCCCTAAACCCAGGGAAGCTCACCCCATACCTGCGCCAGTGCCGCGTGATAGATGAGCAGGATGAGGAGGAGGTGCTGAATTCGTGCCGATTCCCTTGCAAAAGCAACCAGACAGGTGGGAAAAAGCACAAACTCACATTTGGATGGGCCTGGTTTCTGGGGGACAGCGTGGTTTTGACACGCAGTGGGTGCTACACAGCATGTGGTGGTGTGACCTCCTGGGTCCTTTCACTGCGCTGCTACCTTGGCTTGGTTGTTCTCTGAGGTGCTTTGCAGCCAGGCCTCCCTCTCATCCTCTGTGGGCCTCCCCCTGGGTGCACACAGATGAGGGCAGTGCTCCCACCACAATCCCTCTTCTAGCCATTCTTGTTCCTGCGAATGGAGTTGGAAATGGTGGAGATGCTGCTTCATATCACAAAGCTGGGCTATGAGATTTTCTCTCTGGTTCGCAGGGAATTCATCCTAGCTCCTTGTTCCTTCCCCCAGGTTACCTGATGGACATCCTCCGGCGCCGTGGGAAGCGAGGCTATGAAGCCTTCCTGGAATCCTTAGAGTTTTACTACCCAGAGCACTACACACGACTAACGGGGAGGGAGCCAGCCCAGCGCTGCTCTATGATCCTGGGTAGGTGCTTCGGCCTCTCTTCAGCTGCTGCTTGCTTGGGAAAGGTCAGAAATCTGTGCACGTACATGCATTCAACCTGTTTCATGCTACTGGTGTGCAAGGAACCCTGACAGCTCTCTGCTCTGGATCTGGCATTGAGGGGGTCAGATATAGCTTTAAAAAATACAGTCCTTATAGCAGCCTTCCAATCTGGAAGCAGCCACGAAATCTGGAGAGGGACTTTTCACAAGGTAGTGATAGGACAAGGGGAAGTGGCTTTGAACTGACAGAGGGGAGACTTAGATTAGATATTAGGAAGAGGTTCTTCCCTGTGAGAGTGCTGAGGCCCTGGCACAGGGTGCTCAGAGAAGCTGTGGCTGCCCCATCCCTGCAGTGTTCAAGGCCAGGTTGGACACAGGGGCTTGGAGCAACCTGGTCTGGTGGAGGGTGCCCCTGCCCATGGCAGGGGGTTGGAACTGTGTGAGCTTTAAGGTCCTTTCCAACCCAAACCAGTCTGGGATTCTGTAACTCAGTGAAATGTCCATGCGTGATGGACTGTGGTGCCTTAAGCCTGGGGCAAGAAGGGCTGCAAACCCCTGGGAGAGCTTGCCATCCCTTGATGGAAACAGAACATTGGGCAAATCTGTGGGCTGTTTTTCTGGGGTTACCCATGTCTTTGCAGCAGGACCAGATTCTCCTTTGTCTTCCTTAGATGAGGAAGGCCCTGAGGGACTAACTCAGTTCCTGATGATGGAGGTGAAGAAGGTGAGGGCTCAACGGAAAGAGCTCCTGCTGAAGGAACACCAGCTCCAGGTGAAAAACCAGGCATTGGAGCAGGAGCAGGCCCGGCTGGAGAAGCAGCTGCAGGAGCTCCTGAAGGTGCAGGAGCGTTGCCAGCGGCTGAGAGAGGAGTGGGACACCAACAGCGTGGAGCTGCTGCGGTTGAAGGACGAGAACTACATGATGGCCATGCGCTACGCGCAGCTCTGCGAGGAGAAGAACATGGCTGTGCTGCGGAGCAGGGACTTGCAGCTGGTGGTATGGCCCGGGGAACGAGAGGCTTGGTGGTGGGAGGCTGCGGGGGTCTGATGGCCGAGAGGGGTGCACACTGGTGTCTGTGCGTGGTGGCCCATGAGCGTGAAGCTGGTGGTAGGTGGGATGTGTGTCAGGGCAAATGTTCCTGCTCTCGAAGGGAATGTGCCTTAGTGATGGGCACAGCGCAGGAGCCTCATTGGTGCCCTGGGGAGCAGTGGTGTTTGTGTTCGCTTCTCCCCAGGAAAGGGCTTGCATTTTCCCCTCTAGTGAGAGTGGTGGCTGGGCAGCCACCCGCACATGGGGTGCTGGGTGCGTTGCGTGCGATCTAGAGCTGCCCAGCCCGTCCTGCAGCTCATAGGAGTGTTCTGGCACAGACTCCATCCCCACCACCTCCTTGTCTCTCTCATGACGTTTGGGAGACTCATGCCCTGCATACCTGAAGGCATTTGTGACACTGCACTCCAACTGCCAAGCTCTCACCTCCAGCAAACGCACCCATTTCCTGCCTGGGCAAGGACAGCCCTACCTTGAGCCTATTAATAACCCATTTTCCCCAGTGCTCTGCTGCCTCCTGGCATTCCCCCTACCAGTCTGGACCTGGATCTCCCACACAGCCCCGTGTTTACCCTTCATTCCTCATTCTGCTCTGCCAATGCTAGGATCCTCCCCTATGTTTTATCTGGTATTCCTGCTAAAACCAGCTCCCTGGGCCTCCTGTGGGCAGGGAGGCAAATTCCTGGTGAGTGGCTTGTGGGATGAAGAAATCCTTTTGCAAGCAGGGTTAACCCCCAGGTCCCAGTGTGCTTTCCCCTCCTGACTCCAGGGTCCAGAAGTGACCGGTTCCTGAGAGTCATTCCAGGTCTTTTGGGCAGACTTTACAGAAGTAATCTAGCTCCTGAGCCCCTCCGTGGCAATTCTGCTCAGTGCTTGATGGCTTTGATAGGTTTCCCCCTCCCATTTGCTGTCACAGCCTTGCCCGGCTGTGGAACTGGCTCTCTGATGAACCTCATCAGTTGTTACAGGTCTGTGAGGACCTCCCCTGTCTCCAGTGCTAGGAGCTGGGAAGCCTTTGAGATCTCACAGCCTCTGGCCCTGGCAGTGCACCAGAGTGCCCTGGTTCACCCACAGTCAAGGCCAGATGCACTGGGGATGCCCTAAGGTGGCATGAAAGTTTGTGCACTGGGAGATGATCCTGAGACTGAATGTGCTTATGCAAGTGCATCTTCCTCCTTTGCCCTGGAGGGAAAAGCTTTTACGTGCAGCTGTGTTAAGCTTGGCCCAGCTGTAGGATACTCCTTGTGGTTGCTCAGCCCTCAATTCCCTCATCTCCAGTCCCTTTTTCTGCCCAGCATCCTCTCTGCTTCACTCCCTGCTGAGGCAGAGGTGCAGGGCTGTGTGTGTCAGGCTGTGTTTCTTCCCTGGTTGCAGGTGGACCAACTGAAATGCAAAGTGACGGGTCTAGAGGAGGAGTGCAGCCTGCTGCGGAAGCAGGCATCTGCGCCGCCCCAGCAGGAGGCAGAGGAGCGGGGACACCCCGACACCGTGTCCGAGCTGTGGGCTGAGAACCAGCGGCTCACAGCATCGCTGCAGGAGCTGCAGGGCATGCTGCAGGTACCTGGTGGGGCAGGGGCCCGGACACCTCAGTTCGCTGGGCACTCCCAGTGCTGGTGACATGGGCACTGGAAAGATGAGGGAAATTGCTGGGCTGGCCTGTCCCTTCCTCTGTGCATATCACATCTCTTGTATCACATCACGTATCTCTGGTGGCTGCCATTGCTTCTGGATGTAGGTGGTGACGGGTCCTTGCTTCCAGCTCTTGGATGTGCTCATAAGTGTGACTTTGTGCCTTGGAGTGCACGGTAGATTAATGCAGGAGTGTTGATGGCAGTTGTGCCAGGCTGCCTGTCACCGCTCTGGTCTGGTTCTCCCTCGGTGCTTGCGGTGCAGTGACAGGACCCTCTCACCTCCTAGACATCCGGCGAGGGCCCGGTGCCAGGCTCTGAGCAGATCCTGCTGGACATCCTGGAGCACGACTGGAAGGAAGCCCAAGACGACCGGCAGGATCTCTGCCAGAAACTCAACTCCCTGCAGAGTGAGCTGCAGTGGACAGAAGAGCTGCGGGATAAGGTAGGGTATCCATCACTGCCTCCATCCCTCTACACACCAAACAGGGCCTGGAAAAGAGGGAGGGAGGGGGCTGGGAAGACACAGCAGCTTTTTCCAGGAAGCCTAATGCTCGCTGCTCACTGTTGCCAGTACCTCCAGGAGGTGGAAGATCTGCAGCTGAAGTACCGGACGCTGCAGAAGGACTGTGATCTCTACAAGCATCGTATGAACACAGTGCTGCTGCAGCTGGAGGAGATTGAAAAAGAGCGGGACCAGGTAAACTGCTGTCCTCCCTGGCTCTCCACCTCCCAGCAGGACCAGAGCTTTTGCCTCTGCTCTGGATGTCTGCTCCTTCCCCAGTGGATCTTCTCCATCCACGCCAGGGCGGGAGGTAGAGGTTAGTAGTGCAGTTCTGTGCCCCCTCTCACTCTCAGCCTGGCTCCTTGCAGGCAATCCAGAGCCGTGATGGAGTGCAGCTACAATACTCCCAGAGCCTGATTGAGAAGGACCAGTACCGCAAACGTGTGCGTGCCCTGGAGGAGGAGCGGGATGAGCTCCTAAGCAAGCTGAGCCAGGCAGAAGGGCTGAATAGCACACTGGAGGCGCAGCTGCAGCGGTGCCAAGGTGGCCGCAGCCTGGACAAGGTGAGGGGGGCTGGAAAGAAGGGGGAATAGAGAAGGCAGAGGGATCAGGACTGACCTCTGTGGGGGATGCAATAGGTTGATGGAGTCCCTTCTCTCACAGATGTGCAGCTCTTCCTACTCGCTCTGCTCCAACCTCAGCAGCACCTGGAGCCTTGTAGACAACCCTACGACAGGACCTGTGGATGTACTGGGAGTTTCTGTTATCCCTTTCCCAGGGGATTCGGCCATTCAGAGCATGGTGAGTGCTTGACCAGGAGAGGCTGACCCTCAGCTGGGAGCAGTGGGGAACCGCGCTGCTCAGGAAGGGAACACAGGCATTGGAGCAGGTTTATTGCAGGGCTGTGACTTGGTGGAAGACTGGGCACAGGGCAGTGTGTAAGGTGGGAGCAGATCCCAGGCACGGTGCTGTGTTCTCTGACAAACTGGCCAAGGTGTGCAGTGCTCAGCTGCCTGGGAAAGGAGGAGTGAAACTTTTATCTTCCCATTTGACACCCTAGAATTCAACAGCCTCGTGTAAGATGTCATCCTCCCCAAAAAGCTGTTCAATCTACATATGCTGCAGGAGAAATCCTAGCTCTTTCCAACCCTGTAGCAGAAATGTATTGTTTTTAAGGGAGTCAAGTTCTTTCCTTTGACTCTTTTGAACTCTCATCCTGGAGCACCCTTAAATGAACAGTCCCGTGGGTTACACCTCTGGGTGTGCAGTGGCTAAAAGTGAGACATAAGGACAAATCTAGATATTCCCTAAAGCTGCTACTGCTCCCACAGCTTGCATGTTGCAAAAAGATGGGGATGCAGAGTCATGTATCTCCATCCATATGTTCTACTTAGGAAAACAAGGTGCCCCTGGGTGTTTGGAGGGATGCAGATGGTCCTCGAAGAGGCATATGTTACCCAAGAAGCTGTTTGCAGCCTGGCCTGAAGGGAGGGGATAGGTGGTGCTGGGTGTTGGTGTTAGCAGGCATCTCTCTTTCACTCTGCCCAAGGAGGTGACTCCTGACAGTGAGAAGGATATCAACCGCCTTTCCACCTTCCCCTTCCCACCTTGCATTGGCTCCATCCTCCGTCGGCAGCGGGAAGATAGGTGCATGACCTACAAAAGGTGATTGCTGGGGGCTGCTTGAGTCTGTGTCTTCTCTGTGGGGCTTGTGGGGTCCAGGGAGAGCAGGCTGGAAGGGGAGCAGGCAAACTGGAGTGGGGAGGCCAGTTGGGAGCTGGGTGCTGGCTGAGCTGATGCTTTTTGGGTGGGGATGGGGTTCAGAGTGGGATGCAAACAGGTTTTGGAAAAGCCACTGCCTCACAGCTCCTCTTTATGTCTCCTTTGTAGCTTGTCCTGTGGCTCCTTTAGCAGCATTGAAGATGCAACAGGTACCAGGGTGGGGCTTTCCCAAGAGAGTTTAGCTAAATAGAAGTGACGGGCTCTTCATTAGGGGCTGTAGTGAGGGGACAAGAAGTAATGGGTTCAAGCATAAACAGGGGAAGTTTAGATTGGATATGAGGAAGAAATTCTTTACTGTGAGGGTCCTGAAGCACTGGAATGGGCTGCCCAGGGAAGCTGTGAATGCTCCATCCCTGGCTGTGTTCAAGGCCAGGTTGGACATAGCCTTGGGTGGCATGGTTTAGTGGGAGGTGTCCCTGTCCCATGGCAGGGGGGTTGGAACTGGATGATCTTAGGGTCCTTTCCAACCCAAACTATTCTATGATTCTATAAGTGGTGGCAATGGAGAGAGGGGTTGGAGACCTGAGCCTCCCCATGTTTCAGGTGGATGCAGCTGTGAGGGGTCTGAACCCCTAGCAGGGTGCTATGGACCCACACATTCCCCAGGCACAGCATCTCGAAAAACTGGCTTTTCCTCTACAAAGCAGTAGCTATTTATATCAGCTCTGTTTAACTCATGGAGAGCTGTGCTGATGAAGAACTTGATGGGGTCGGGGGATTAGCAAACAGAGGAGAGAAATGCCTTTGCCCTGGGGTGTTACCAAGTTATTCCCTTTATCTGCCACTCCCTGGGTGATGGGTTGTAAATGTCCTGGAGTGGAGCTCCTGGTGCTGAGTACTGAGGTGGGTGCTGGTGGCTGATCTCTGGGCACATCCAGGTGGCCCTGGCTGCTGCTGCCTTCTGACCGAAATGCTGATGAAGGGAGCAAAGGCTTGCTTGTTCTCAGGAGGCCTGGGAAACCCTGTTCAGGAAAGCGACTGTTCAAAGCCTTGCTGCAGCCTCAGTTTCCCAATCAGATGCTAGAAAATGCCCAGGAGGGGGTGACAGACCTTTGCCACTGTAAGAACATGAGGTCCCTGCAGCACTCAGAGAGGTGACGTGCTCCATCTCTCCCTCTTGCTCTCTTTCCCAGGTAGTGGTTTTGCTAGTACCTCTCTTGGGGCCTTCTCCTCTTCTTCCAGCAGCACCTACACCAGGGTGAAGTCGGAGATCTGCTTGTCCACGCTTCCGAGCCGTGAGGAGGTCACCAGGAGGTGACTACTGCTCTCTGAGCTGGCTGCTTGGTTTGTGGTGCTGGGGGACCCTTTCTGCCTCTCTCCTTGAGCTCCTTTCTCTCTCGTGGGAGAGGAGAGAAATGAAGATCCTATAATAGTCCTTGCTTCCTAGCAGGACTCCATTTTTTTGTGCTGTTCCGTGTCCTGTGGCAGGGTGGGGATGTTGCCCTGGCCTGGGCACACATCTGATTAGTTAGGGACAGGACTGTGGGAGCCCAGCTTGGCTTTGGTGTTGGGGCTGGTGGGAAAAAAGGGGCTGTAGGGGTTCTGTGTGTGATGGCCATAAATCATGACTCTGTACTGCAGTGCTCAGTACAATAAGCACCCTGTAGCTGGACACAGGGCATGAGGGAGCAGTTATTAGAAAAGGTAGCAAACCTCAGTTGCTGGATTTGGTGTTTCTCCTTGCCAGGTCACTGGTGGTCCAGCTCTCTAGCATGGGTCACCCAAGCAACCCCTCACCCCAGGAGAAGAGGCTTGGAGCAGACATCTCCATCCTTGGAGGGAACAGGACAGGGATTTATGTCCAGTGGGTCAAGCCAGGCTCACAGGTCGAGGATGCAGGACTTAGGGAAGGGTGCCGGCTTATTGAGGTGAGTCTGGGAAAGAGATCTTTTTGGGTTTGTAAGGCATATGGGGTGATGCAGGTAGTGTGGCGTGGTCCCCAGTGCAAGCTCATCTCTGCCCAACTTGAAGTTCACCTCAATTTCTCTTGTATCCAGGAGTGCTTCCTGCCTAGAGCTTTATGGGGTACAAACACCCATCCAGGTCTCATTGTATTCGAGCGTAGCTGTGCATGTAAAAATGCTGAGACCTTCTGAAACACTTCCTTCAGCTGCAGGAGGGGAGAAAGAAAAGTGGTCACACAGCTAAGACAGCAATATGGCTATGTGGCGCTGGGCTTGTCTGTCACCTTGTAGTATATCAGAGTAGTTTGCATTCTGCATATGCCCATTGCAAAGCAATCAATTCTGGAGCAAGGTTTCTCTGCCCTTTGTGACCCTGTTGAGCTATAGAGAATAATTGCTCTGAAGAAAGCTGCTGGAGGGAGGAAGGGAAGGGCATTTGTTTTGGCAAGCACGACACCACTAGAAATACACAGCTACACTACTTGGATTAATATCCCACCTGTAACTGAAAATAAACCATCTCTCCTGCCCCACTCCCGCATGCGTTCATGCACACACTTTTGCTGTCACAGCAGCCCAGCATCCGCACCGGGTGGTGGCTGGCAGCAGGTATTTCAGAGGCAGAAGAGGGAGCCAGAGGCAGACTTGAGGATGCTTTGTCCTCAGGTGGAGGTTTCCCTGGGCCTGCCTCACTCTGTAACATCTCTTATATAACCCTGATGGGTGAGGGAGCTGGAGGGGAGCCTGCTCTTCCAGTCCTGGGATCTAATGGCATCGGGTCCTTGCTAGCTGAGGGTGCCGTCGTTGAAGGAAGAGGTGCTTTCCCTGGAGAACTGCACGCGGGAGGTTGCCTTCCTGAGCCTGCTGCATTGGGATGAGCCCTCTAGCCTCATCTTTCAGCTGGACCTGGAAGGTAAGGCCCTGGCAGCTAGGTCTCTTTTGAGCCTGAGCTCTCTGTCCCCCTTTCCAGACCCTCCACCCAGCCCTGGAGGTAAATCTCAGTTACTCTCTCTCTCCTCTCCTGTTTGGTCCTAGGCCACCATCTGACACAGGGGTTGGCCGTAGCTCCGGTAGCTTTCCCTGTCTGGTGTGACTTGTGCATCCTCTGAGTTACAGGATGGAGGTACAGACCTTCTGTCTGTTTGCCTCCTCTGCACCCCCACCCCAATCCATAGCATTACAGCTGTGCTGGGGCCTTGGTTATCTTATTGGTGATGGTTATCTCCTGTCTCCCTGCCTGTGGTGACCTGTGTCTCCTGCTCCAGGATACCAGCCTCTGCGGGACGCCCTGGAAGAAGGGAAGAAGTTTTCTGGAGACTCCTTCTATGTACGCACCAACCTGTCCCTCCTGGAGCCGTCAGACCCTTACGCACTGTGTGTGAAGTGTCGAGAGATCCTCCATGTCACAGACACCATGCACAAAGGGCGGCTGGAGTGGTACTGCTCTCGTGTCGACCCCTTGACCATGCGGGACCTGGACAAGGGAACAGTGCCTAACTACAGCAGGTAATCAGGGAGAGGAGGGAGACAGGGGGGTACATGGGGTACCTGCCCCATTTATGTGTGGTGGGCATCCCCTAAAGCCCCTGAGGCCTCTATAGTGTCAGCTGCCCAAGCCTTGTATGAGGGACCACTGCAGTAGTGTTTGGGTGGCCCTGAGAGACTGGGAGGCTGAGTGAGGGCTTTGATGTGCCTGTGCTTTAGCAGGTGTGTGGGGTTTGGTGAGGAGGATGGCAGCAGGCTATGGGGGCTCTAGAGTTGCCTGAGTGCAAGCTCTCTGTCTTTTCAGGGCTCACCAGCTTTTGAAGATCCAGGAGAAGGGTCACATGCCTGTGCAGCAGAGGGGCCACAGAAGTAATGTAAGCCAAAGAAGCCAGCAGTGAGAATCACGTGTGTGCATGCCTATGGCTCCCCCACCACCTCAGTGCTCAATCTGCCCCACTCTGTTGGTAAATCAGCTAGTGCAGAGGTGGCAGCTGGGTTAGCAAGCAGAGCAGGGGCTTATAAACCAGGCAGTGTTCCTGCTCTATGGCTGCTTTCCTGCCCCCTTCCCAGACTGAACCAGATGGGTGGCAGACCTGGTCCCAGGCTTTGTGTATGTACACTCCATCCCTTTTGCCAGTGGGTGTTCTGCAGCTTGCTCTGCGTGTGTGTGTGTGTGTGTGTGTGTGTGAAGTGCTCTCTGCTGTCAGCCTTAATGCCCTCACTTTCTCCTCAGCTAAAGAAACGGGCCCTGGACCAACTGCGCCTGGTGAAATCCAAACCACAGAGGAGCCCAGAACAGCCCGCTCGGCAGTTGTGGATGGACCCGTGCTCAGGTGAGCTGTTAGCCCTGCACCTACCCATCACCCTTGGAGACAGTCATCCCCTGTGGGCACTGATGGGACATTGGCATCTGGATGCCTCAGTCTTTCTGCTCAGGATCCCTCTTACAGCTCTAATGGGATTTGGGGAAGCCTGTATATGTTTAAAGCCCCTGCTCTTTCCCCTAATTTTCTGGGGCTTTCCATTGCTTCTGTGTTTCTTGGGGTCATCACACATTTTGCGGAGAATAAACTGGTGTGTAACGCAAAGGAGGTGGGCAAGGGGGTCTACGGCAAAGGTATCTGCAGTGAGTGAGTGTTAGTAGGATCTTTCCTGAGACGTAGGATGGTTGGTAGGTGCCTCCATGAGTCAGGATGAAGGGATAGCACAGGAAGAATATGATGATCATTTGGGCCCGTGGCAGGTTGGTCTCCCATGTTCTCACCGTTGCCTTTCTTTTCTTCATTCCTGCCTTTCAGACCCAGACATGATTCTGAAGCCTTACAGCCTGGTGCGCCCTGTGATGGCCAAGACCCCCCGTCCTGTAGTGCTTTCACCTAGCTGCATTGCGCCACGGCTCATCAGGAACCTGCTGGACTTGCCCACCTCTCGCTTGGACTTCCATGTATGCCCAGCAGGTAGGCAGCAATAAGTGGCTGACGTGTCCAGGGTGGGTTTAGGAGCCTGTGGCCAAGTGGGGTAAAGTATGCAAGTCTCCTGCTTCCCTTTTACCTCTTGCTGCTTCTTAGCCTTACAGTGGGAAGTTAAGACGTTGCTCAAAGGGATCACTTCTGTGGAGCCTTGGTTAGCCCAGTTCAGGGAAGAGATAGTCTTGGAAGTATGAGATGTGGTCTCATGGGACTCTTGGAAAGAACACGAGGTCTCTCACTCTTCCCAGGCAATACCTGTTACGGGTCACCTCTGTGGGCTGAGTGTCTGCAAGACATTCCCTCCTGTTTTCAGCAGTGTACTATCCCTTTGGTGCACAGGGAAGCCAGCCCTTTCTTCTGGTCTCCTGAGGCATGGCATCCTCTCTTCCCTTGAGTTGTGGTGGTATTGCCTTGCTGCTCTGTGTGGCTCTTCCCAGAGATGAAGTCCCTGGCTGAGGGGGGATCTACAGGCTAACTTCGTACCAGCTCTTCCTCCCAGGAACGTTGTCCTCTTCTTTCTGCCAGCAGTGCAAGGCTGACACACCGCTTCACAGGCTGCTGGGGAAAGGGCTTTACTCCCATAGGGAATTTTCACAGAGGACACCTCCTTTCCTCCTTCCTCCTCCCTCCTCCATCTTTCTCCTTTCCCCGTGTTTAGAGTTCTCCCTTTGCCAAGTGCAGGACTGAGACGACTCTGTATAGTTTTTGGGGAGAGGTAGGAGACGGAGGTAGTGAGAAAATTCTCTGGGTGCTGAGGAAGGATGGCTCTGCAAATTTTGGCTGTTTGCACCTTTTAACTGAGTGACTCGGATGTATATCCTGTCCTGCTGAGCCCTCTGCAGGGTCCCACTCACATTGCATGGGGACATGCTTCGAAGCCCTTCACTGCATCTGAGAATTTACACTGGGGGGAAAAACCCACTCCATTCTCCCCCAGTCAGTTTTGCACTGTGAGAGAAGGAAGCTGATCCAGTGGTGTTCAAGACACCCCAGTTCCCCTTCGGAGAACTCTTCAGCCAGTGCAGGGTTGGTATAAGCCAGGTGAGCTTCCACAGGAACCTGCTGCCCCCCTGAAGGAGATGGCAGGTAGATGGCTTTGCAGATCCAGCTCTGCTAAGGAAGTACCTGTGCCACCAGGCAGAGGATGCCCAGCCAGCCTGGGGCTTGGGAGAGCTGGAACGTGCTCTGGACCCAGTCCCAAACATGCCTTCTGCTAAACTCCTTCCTTTATTTCTGCCTTCAGGGTGGGCAGCTCCTCAAAGCATTATTAGGTTCCCTACTCACGTTTTGGTGGCTGTGTGGGCAGCATGGTCCGCAGGTAAAGCCTGGTGCCTACTTCAGCCACTCTGGGTTGTGAAGCCTATGGCTCCCAAGGGAGGTTTCTGTGTGTGTTGTATCATCTTCTGCTGGGAGCTAAGAGTGGCAGCTGGCAATCATTGCTTTAACCATGCCAGACCTCACTGTCCTGCTGGCTCTGCCCCCAGTTCACTGTCTCAGCATCACCTCTCTGCTGCTGTCCTGCCTGGTGCTGGCTCTGCCGCTGGGTGCTGTCCTTCTGCCTCTGAGCAGGCTGCCACCCACACAAGGAGGTTCAGCTTGCCCCCATCTTCTTCCCAGTCTTGCATGCCAAGGTGCGTACTCCTCTTGCTTCCCCAGCCCCGCGGCTCACTGGAGCCATCTGTGAGCCCACGTAGCTCACAAACCCTGCAGGGAACCAACTTGGCAAAATAAAGTGATTATTTTTCTGCCATACCCTATTACGGAGCAGGCTGGACAGTGGGGAATGGCTGTGAGCTGTCTTAGGCTGCTGTAGTACTGTAACACAAGTGCTGCTTTTGCCCTGCAAGGTGTCTTCAGCTGTGATATCGTGCTTGTTCTGTATGCAGGAAGCTGCAGGAGATCCATGCCGATGTATAATGTTGTATAATTAGGCTTGCTCTCCAGAATCCATAAACACGGAGCTTGATAAACATCAGCGCAGCAGCAAATGTGTGGGGTCTGGGGTAGAAAGTATGTGCAAGAGGGAGAAGGGGCTGACTTCTCCCTTTTCATATCTCCTCTTGGCTCACAGAGAAGCTGGCAGAAGGGGATCCCGTCACAACTCACTCTCACACTGTGTCTAGAACTGGCCCCCAGGACCGGAGGGAGAGTGGGCGAATCCGCATGATCCGGGAGGCGATGGAGAAGGTGCTGAGCTGTTTGGTGTGGGGAGAGATGTCACTGTATTCGTTTTGGAGGAGAGGAGGGGACAGCTGAGAGGGGGAGGAAGGAGAGTGGTGCAGCGATAGAAAAGAAGCTGCTTGCTTGAGGGCTGTGTTGTTTGGAGTGTGTTTTAGGTCCAGGGGTTGTGGATCAGCAGATACGGACTTTTCACTGAGTCTCGAACTCAGGTGAAAGAAATGGGAACTGAGGATTCAAGGGGAGGCAGTGGGAAATGCCATATGCAGGAGCAATCTTCCTGCTCTCACATTCCTCATCTTTGCCAAAGCAGCAACAGCTCTGCCCAGGGCAGATGCGGAAATGTGGGGATTTGGGTGAGAATGATGACAGAGGGTATGCGAAGATGGTCTGTGGCTGAGCGAGGAGTCCAGTCGGCTCTTTCCTTGGGTTGACAGTGATGGAGTGGGTGACCCTGCTTTGTGATTCTCCCCTTCTTTCTTGGCACTGTCCATAAATCCCACGTTTAATGGAATTACTATTGGAAGAGCAATGATATTGCACAGTATGGGGTTTGATTTAATGTGATTGTCAGGGGCTGGGGTTATTTTTTTCTCCATTTAAATCAGTAAATCTATTCAATTTCCCTTCCAGAATAAGCACTGCCTGCTAGAGCTGGGAGTTCAGAGTGTGAAGGATCTAATTAAAAATGAGATATACCCCATTGTTATCCATGTCGAGGTCACCGAGAAGAACATTAGAGGAGTCAGGTAAGACAAGACGGAGTGACATGGATGAAGGGTGTTGCGGGAGGGACACAAGAGGGAGAAACCCTTGTGTCTGTTCAGAGGGACAGGGACTGGGGTGAGAGCACTTGCTCTGTGTGTTGTGGTTGGTCGCTGTGAGGGGAAAGAGGGCAGAGAAAGTGGCTTTGTATATGTGTGAGGTTGTTACTGGGTGGTTTTGCCCCCCCATCCCTTAACACCAAGGGTAATGCTTGTCTCTGTGTTTTCCGCAGGAGCTTGCTGGGGAAGGTGGGCCAGCGGGACTCGGAGGTGCTGAAGGTGTGCCGTAGTGCAGAGCAGGGTCTTCACACTTTGCCCTGCTCCTGGGCCCGTGTGGAGCCCCATGCCTGGAGCCACACTGAGGAGCTGCCCAAGGTGGTTCGTAGCTGCATCTTCCAGGAGCAAACCCGACCGATATGGATTGAGGAGGGTGACGACTGAGCTGGGGGTAGCAGAGCTACCAGCTATTGTCCCCAGGAGCTGTTCTTGGGCAGGAGAACAGGCAGCGTGTCCTTCCTCACCGAGGGGATGTTGCCAGCAAAGGCCATCAGGAGTAGCCTTTCTGGTCCCCTTGAGGCCGCCAAGAGTCGGGGAGTAACGCGTGCTGCCCCCCCGTCTGAGCTTTCTGTGTCTTAGTGGAGAGACGTCTTCCACCATCATGGTGGGAAACCACCCTCGTGGGCTGTTCCCCATCACCTTGGGCTGCTCTTGTCTCTGGTATGTGGTCAGAGTGCCAGATGGGAATGCAGGGGTACTGTGTGGGATCAGGCTGTGTAGCAGCATATCTTACACATGATGGAAGCCCTTTTCCCATCATCTCTGTCTACTCTGCCCCACGGCAGTGTGTGCTCTGGGTCCCCTCTTCCCCTGTCGACCCCGGCCCCATGGTGCAGGGAGCATGGCCTGTGTGCCAATGCCCTGTCACGGCTGGAGTGACACTAAACTTGCAACAAACACTTGTTTTATAGGAGCTGTACTCTTTATTGCTTGTAAATTATTAATGGAGCCTTTTATTGGCAGAGTGCATATAAAGGAGAATTAAATACCGTTCCTAAGGGGAATGGGTGGCAGGCTCTGGGCATGTGTGTTACTGGGAAGGTTTGCCTGCTGCATGACAGGGTATTTTCCTCCTACTTTAGCTGAGACCCACCTGCGCAGCCCTCCAGGGGAAGGAGGGAGCACTGCTTTTGCTGTTGTGGAGAGCCTGCTGAGCGTGCCACAGACCAAGCCCGCTCCAATTTCTACTTGCCCCTTGTTTTACAGTCCCTTTACTCATTCTCCAGTGGTCACGGTGCTTTAGGAAAGCCAGGGAAAAGGCTAATTTGACACGTCTGGCTGAGGTCCCTGGAGCTTTCCATTCCTCCGTGCCCTGGTTATCGTGACATGAGGAGCCAGCTACCTCACCCTCCTGGGTGACAACAGTAAGACTTGAGCCCAGCCCATGTTGCCAAGAGAGTGGGGACAGGGCTGCTGTCATGGGGGCTGTTCTCACCCTGAGATGGGGTGAGTGTGAGTTCAGGCTCAGGAAGAGGAAGGGTTGGGGTAGCAGCAGCCGTGCTCACCCCCTCTAGCATGGTCCTGGTTCCTAACCAGTTGCCATTATATCAGCTCTGCTAGGGGAAAGGGACACTAGGGTACTTGGTGGTTGTGGTAGTAGATTGTCTTTCCCGAGGCATACAAGAGGAAAATAAAGTGTATGATTCTGGGAGGCTCTATGGGGCACAAGACTAGGCAGAGGCCTGAGCCCACTGATCCTGTGGTCAATGGGAGAAGATGGGCAATCAGCACCAGAGTCAAGTCCTCTGTGTCCTCCTCGCCCCTGCGATGAGGGTACTGCTAGTGCCATGTGTTTTGAATCTCTGAGCAATGATTAACTTGCTCATCTTCATGAGTCCCCTGTGTGGTGTTATTTCAGGCTCTAAACCAGTTGTCTGTCTTTTATGAGGACAAGAGTGAAGGGAGGAGGGAAGAAAATGAAGAGATTTTAACCTGCAGTCACTAAAATGTAGAGCAGAGTCCCAGCTCTGCCCTGGAGCAATGCAGCTCTCCTCCCAGGAAGGGGGAACTGCTGTAACTCATGGCTCCAGATGAAAGCTCCCAAATGATACCCACTCCAGGGGATGCAGCTTGAACATCCCAGCACAGGCCCCTTCGAGGGCACCTGCCCTGCAGGCAGACAAACTGGGACTGTTGTTGAGCTGATGAGAAGACAGGTCCCACAGCAAGCTCCCATCTGCCCTTTCATGGATTTGAACATTAGAGTTTGCATCTTTGCAGGGGAAAACAGTAGCACTTGAGTACCCAGGGAGGACACTGTGCGAGGCACTTGATGGGTGCTCAGTAACTCCTCCTGTCCCTGCTGCCACTGGGAGCCATCCCCTATATCCTATAGCCTAGGCTGAGGATGGTTAAGAGCAAGTCCCCCATTTTGGGTAGTCCAGGCTTCCAGCTTGGTGCTTACTACCCCCCCCCCCCCAATACATCAATGTATCCCAGCACCTCCCTAGGCCATCAGTGTTGTCAACCTGAGGGAAAGGAAAGCAACAGAGTGTTTTTGGGAGGCAAGCTGGCACTGCGCAGCTCTCCAAGCAGCGGATGCCATTGCCTTGCCTGCTCCCAGGCTTTTTCCAGTCTCTCTCATACTTCTTGTCTGCTCTGAGGCTTTCAAAATCCTGCCTCAAGTTGTTCTGGACATGGGTGAGAAGCAGCGGGCTCCAGGGCAAACATAAATGACCCCTTGCTGTCCCATACACCTCACCTCACCTTCTTTGTGCCTCTGGGGAGGGTGCTGCCTGCCCCCAGGAATGAGTCACGGGTTAGGTAACAGAATGCAATTAGCAGCCCTGGGCACTAATTACCAGCTGTAGCAGCCTTGTGCAAGCCCCTGTAACAGTCACCCAGAGCAAGGTTTCTCCCTCCGGAGCAGGAAGCAAGGCAGTGTATGTGTTGCTCTGGGAAGGCATCAGCCTTTTGCACGCTGCCCTCCATGCCCCCAAAGAGCTGCAGCACTATGGGGTGTTTGTCCCATGCAGCCCCCCACCCCAGGGCAGGATTGGCACCTGATGCTCCCCCCCATCCTTGGCACTCCAGAAGAAAGGTGTGTCTCAGTGCAAGAAGCAGGCTGTGCTCACCTCTATCATCAGACGTGTTCTGGTTTGTACATGGTTTGATGTTACCTCTTTTGCATCCCAGCACCATGTTCTGTACAAGGTAGCTTTGAATCATATTTGTATCTATTTTGGGGACATCGTTAAGAATCCTCTGCCTGTGTCCCCCTCCTTTGCAGCACTGTAAGGTGTTGCAGGATGTCTCTGGGAGCCATGGAAGCTGCCTTTACAGTTGCCTGGTGTGTGGCTGGAGCACTTGGAGAGGTTCATTTCTGGTTCAGGAGCAGTGGATAGCCATGGGAGTTATCCCATTATTTAGCATGGATCAGTCATGCCAGCTTCACATCCCTGCAGTACTGTAAGGCCTGAAGGTGAATGACTCCCCCCTTGCCCCAAATCAGTGTAAGGAAGCTTTGCTATTCAAAGGGATCTAAAAATAAAACCTGCAGGGACACTCCAAAGGGATATAGGAGATGCTCTGGAGATGTTCACACTTCAGGAGAAGGCCAGGAGTCATGGAGGCTCAGAGAGCTACATGGGAGAAGGGAGGAGAAGTGGATACAGTGGTTTCTTCGTTACAAAAGAAAGAAGTTGTGGACAGGGCTGGGGTGAAAGTGTACGTGTGAGGCTTGGGGGAACCGGGCACATGGCCTTACCCCTGCAGGGAGCGTGTGCCTGGAACGTGTCTGTGTCCGGCCACGCGGTGGGAGTGAGGAACAGAGAGACCTTGATCCCTTCCCTGACCCCTTTTCTGAAGTCCTATGTTCTGACGTGTGCGGAGTGGGGGTGGGGGTTGGTCCTTTGCCACATGGAGCAGTGTCCCCACACACTTCCCCTGGGTCCCTGTCTTATTACTTCTTATTTTTCGGGATGCTGATTGAATGCCCACAGTTCACAGCTCCCTGAGTAGGTGCTCTGATTTCAGCAGCTTATGTGGAGCAATGCTGTCCTGCTGTACCCACACTCGCTGCACAGGGAAGCTCAGGGTGCGCTTTCATCTGCCTCCTGGATGATACCAGATAGCTAGTTGCTTCTCTGTACCCTCCTGGCTGCTCTGTGAAGTGGCCTAGAGATAGCATGAAGAGGATCTTCATGGTCATCTACCCCGTATCCAACTGAGTCAGGAATATCATGCAGCAATCCATGGTGCTCACCCAAAATTTCCTATCCATGGTGTTCTTCGGCTCAGGATGGGCTCTGATACCCCTATCCCTAAGGAAAGCCTCCTCCATGTGGGATTTGTTCAGCTATGAGCAGCATGTTCTGTGTTGTGCCCCCAGAATACCCTCCTTCGTCTCGTTGGCCTTACTGGTGAAGGTGGCACAGGGGAGCTATATAGCCATGCCCAGCAGCGTAGGGAGGAAGGCGCTGGAGATCCTATTTTCCTGCTGTGCCTGCAGGACTCTCTGGTGTACTCCACAGAGGGAGAGCACACCCCCTTCCTTCCCTGGAAGGGGAAAAGAGACCATCATTGTGGACAGCACAAGAGCCACAGGGGACAGGTTGCTGAGCTCAGCCCTGCTGCAGGGAGCAAGGGCCTCATATAAACTCAGTGATGACCACAGACATCGAAAGGGAGGTGCCAGGCCCTCCCTTGCACTCTCTGGTGCTGGTGTGAGCATCACTGTCTCTGCAGTCACTTGGGCAGCAGAGAGTGGGGCATCCCTGGTGAGGATGTGAGATGGGGCAAAGGGGATGCATGGTTGCAGGAAGAGGGAAAGGGACCTTCAAGAGTAGGGAGGGTTTGGGGAGATGGGTGCCAGAAGTGGAGGTCAGACCCTCCTTGGAGACTGTGGGGC
>JAOEHY010027928.1:0-58887 GCA_025447955.1 Psilopsiagon aurifrons | reverse complement strand
AGTGGACACACCGTCCTGCTTTGGAGAGCCAGGGTGACGATAAAGATAAATTCAGGAAACATCCGGGGCAATTCCTGGGGAAGCACAGCTCTTCCCAAGGACAATGGAGCACCCTGCACTTTAACTCCACCAGCGCGCACATCTCTGCCACCCTCCCCTCCTCCCGCAGGAGCACAGCGCTGTCACAGCGGAGCGGGGACAAGTCAAGCAACAGGTTTGTCCACCCAAATCAGCTCCGAGGTTCCCAGCGTGTTAATGCCACTGTCAGACCAGGGGCTCCTCCATCACCATCCTCCCCAGTTCCATCCTCTTCCTCCCCCGGGACTGGCGCTCCGCCCCATACCCGGAGGCGGGACCAGGGCAGGGGCCGGGGCCGGCGTGGAGCCAAAGCGAGCAGCACGGAGGGAGCAGGTGGAGAGGCGGTTGTGCCGCACACATGGCCCCGCGGACCCTCGGGATGATCGCTTTCCTCCGGGAAGACTGGGCCAGCCACCTGCCGGCCGCCTCGGAGTGCTTTCCCATAGCAGCTCCCTGCCTTGCCGGGTCATTGAGGCGTCTGAGCTTGTGAACATTCCCCCCTGCATCACTGGTGCCCTCCAAGGCTGCTCTCTCTTTGGCTTTCTGGTCTTCACCCACTCTGTTCCTTGGCCACATCCTATTCAGACCTTGCTCTTGGCTGATCTGCCCCTTTGGAGGCTTCAAGAAGAGTGGATGGCTTCACATGGAGGTACCCGCAGTGGTTGTCTTAGTTCAGTAAGATCCTGGCTGTGACGGGAATAAACTGGGAGCTATGGGCCGTCGGCTCCTCCAGGGTCTCTCTGGAGCCACAGTCTTCCTCGTCAGTGTGGCTCTCCTCTCTGTGCGGCACCGTGGGGCTCGGGAAACAGCTCGGTACCCAGGGCTCAGCGAGGGCATGTCGCAGAAGCCAGAGCAAAGGAGCAAAGCGAGCCCAGAGGGAGGAGGTGGCAGGAGGCAGGAGGATGTGCAAGACCATCAGCCAGAGGAATACAGGACTGAGGGAAGCCTGACTCTTGAGGACATTTTCATAGCTGTGAAGACAACCAAGAGATTTCACCAAAGCAGGATGGAGCTGCTCCTGGACACATGGATATCCCGGGCCAGAGAGCAGGTGAGTGTGGATTCAGACTATAGAGGGTGTGTTTGATAATAGGGCAGGGGGAATAAAGGCCAAAGGAAGGCACTGCAGTCCCACCCAGTAGTTTGCCTAGTTTTCCCTAATTCTCACTTCTGTTCACTTGAAGAGGGATGCTACCAGCTATGTCTCTGCTTTGGTAGCTACTTTATGGAAGAGAGGATGAAGAGCTTGTGTGGGCTTTTCCCCTGAAGGCTGAGAGGACAAACGCTCTTAGCAGGCGTCACACCTAACCTAGGTCTGACTTTCAGCTTGAGGTGGAAAGGATTGAATTCCCTTTCACTAACTAGTAACACCAAGGGCTGCAGAATTCCTGTGCCACACCAGACCATGAGCACAGACTGTCCTGGGCATGTGTGAAATGGTGGTTTTCTACCTCCAAGTGCCACGAGTTAGCTAGGTTTCAAGCTGAGTGGCTCCTTGGCTCTCTGTCAGGCTTTAACCCAGGGTGGTGTGGTGCAGTGGGCAGGAGGGTGAGGCAGAAGGACCTGAAGGACTTCATGGAGTGCAGGAAGGGTGCTTGCAGCCCTGTTCAACTCCCCAGCACATCAGCGCAGTCCATGCCTTTCTTTCTTGCGCAGATCCCCTCACGTGCATCATCTTGAAGTGGTGTTGGGTGCACGTTTGATCTTTTAAACTTATCACTTTATTTTTAACTGGTGCCTGATGTTTCCACCCTTTGCTAAAGCAGAGTTCAGAGTGTTTCCTTCCTGTTAGAGGAACTGACGTTAGGCACCATGTTGGTGGTTCTGTGCACACGGGCTTAGTGGTGGGCAGAAGTACTCCACAGAGCCCAGGCCCTTCTCTCCCTCTCTCGCAGAGCTGCTCCTCAAGAAAGAAGAAAACCCATGGCTGCCCCCAAGGGCTGTGTTTTCTTATTTCTGCCTATGTGTGATGGGCATCTAGAAGGCAAATTCAGGTTGCAGCGAGGAAGGGGAAAACAGGGGTGGAGGTACAGGGTAGGAGAGCACTTGAAGCAGTGCAGGGTTTTCTGGGTGATGGAGGCTTTCCACTTTGTGGTGCTGCAGTTGCCTGGTCTGCCGCGGGCGTCACAGGAAGCCATGTCCTATTTTGAGCATGCTTCCTCTCCTGTCTGCGAGTCCCTCTCGCCATCAGTGATGCCCTGCTTCCTCCTCCAGATGCACTTCTCCTCTCTGCCTCACCTCAGCCCCGCAGCTCTTTGGAGACACCAAACCCATCCGCATGGCCGCACTGGTGTGAATGTATCGTAACTGGGGATTTTGGAGTGGGTTTTATGGAGAAGCTCACCTTGTGCGTTGACAAACAGGCATCTGGTCATTCTGCGTATGACAGGAGTCAAATACTAGCTCCCCAGAGTCATCTGGCCCTCTCTGTTTGGCAAATGACGTCCAAACCTGGGAAGAGGTGTTGAATTTTCCATGCTGTTGCCAGCCTCTAGGAAAGGTTCACAGGCTGAGCAGGAGAACAGGAAGGGCAGAGTGGGAGCAGCAGTCATTTTAAAAGCGTTTTTACGTTGTTAACGATTTTTGTTGCAAGCTCAGTGTTTTCCTCACCCCTCCTCAAATTTCCATGTTTTTCTTCTGCTTTTTTGCTAAATGACATTGAGGGCGGGGGAGCGGAGGCAGGAAAGGGGGGTAAGGAGAAGTAAGTGAATGTTAAAAGCCTTCTTATTTTATTAATTATACTGTTGCTGGAGGGTTTTTAGTTTTGAAAAACTGATGATATAGAAACCTTACTTAGCCAAAAAAAAAAAAAAAAGAGTGCTTTCCATGGCAAAGGACATTTAATTGTTGTGGGATCAGGGATAGATCACCAGATTTCCTATTATTGAGTCCCTATGGAGAAGTGCAGGATTTAAGTGCCAGTCTCGAAGAGATCCAGGTCTCAGAAGCCTCCTCCTAAGGCAAACCCACCATCTTGCTGTCTCACTCACTCTCACTCATGGCTGGAGACCGATCCAGCAGGTCCTTCCCTGCAGACGGTGATGCTGCTGATGCTAAGCCTGATTTCAGAGCTGATTACCTGCATGGTGTCCTTCCAGAGGAGGCAACCCAGACCTCACAGGTCAGGCTTAGGTGGCTGTAACAGGAGGTAGGAACAGATGTGGGTTTTACGACTAGGATAGACTGTATGGGAGCCAAATGAAAAGTCCTCTATGTTGGACTCTGTCAGGGTAGACGATAAAATAGTTTTCCCTGAAATTGCACTGTTTAAACAGAAGATACGCAGCTGGTGGCAGATAGGGAAGGGGAAGCGCAAGGTGGGCTCTCTACTCTCTGGACCATGCTCTGCCTCTTAAGAGTGGACCCACAACAAACTTTCTATTGGAGCTTGATGTGGAGGTCATTTCAGTGAAAGGTCCTCAGCAAAGGTTTTATCTAAATAGAGTTGTTGATTTTGACAGCTGTTTAGGCTTGTTTAGGCATCTTGGGGTGGCTTATGTTCCTGGCCCCAGTAAAGATAACTCTAGTTTTCAGGTCTGAAATGGCAATTTGTTGGCTAATGTAAACTGATTTTAGAACCTCCACTCCTTTCAGAAACCCAGACATCCAAACAATTGAATGGCCCACCCTGAGCTGGCTTTCACATTTCAGTGTTGTGAACACACTGCAGCTTTTGAGTCTGTTCTCCAGGCAGGATGCAAGAATGATCCTGCTGAGGTGTTCGCGTTTTGGAGGGTGTTTCTTCTTGGAGGAGGGATACCCTGGGAGCTTGGGAGATGAACATGGCTCTGGATTGTCAGATTCCACATCTTTAGTCCCTTTTCCTAATTTCTCCTTGCTAGGCTACTTTCCCAGTTTGGGGTGAAGAGGTCTCAAAGTCCTGTATTTATCCATTTCATGGGCTCTTATGTTCATGGAGAGCTGCCGCACAAAGCTGTTTGACACTAGTGGCTCCATGTCACTGCTTGCACTGCCATCCAGCAGACATGCTTTCCCACCCAGTCATCTTCTCCACTCCAGAATGGAGAGATGATTTCCATACTTATCTCTCCTCAGGCCCAGATCAACTGCTCCACATTAGCATCCTGGCCCTGTGTAAGTGTGCTGAGGCACCACAATGGGAGATCCTGCATGACCCCACAGATGGTTTGGTGGAGAACAGGAGGGTGGATATGGTGGGGAAGCTGCTTCTGTCTACCCCATTTGCCTGCAGAGGCACAAGGACACCAGGTATTCCTCTGTATGCATGTCTCCAACAGGTAGAATAGGTCTGGCATGGCCAGAGAGACCTTCTGAATCTCTTCCAGACTCCGTTAGTATGGATAACAGTGGCTGGTGTCTTCTTGAGAAAGACTTGTCTCCTCCATCCCAACCATTATGTGTAGCTTTGCTGAGGGACACATGGCAGTGGTCACTGGGATGCTGGCAGCAGCTGCTGATTGCCCATTCTCAGGAGTGTGAGGGATGGATTGATGAGGATGCAGGCAGCTGCTTGTGCTACTGTGATCTCCTTCAGGACACAGCCAGGGAACACGCTCCATCATCTCTGGAGTGCTGTAGCCACGTATGTCATGGTCATCGGAGTTTGGGAGAGCCAGAGGAATCAGATTTGCCTAATCCCCACATTCACAGCCCCCTTTTTCCAGTTATTTTGCACAACCTGGTGTTCCCTGTGGTGGCAATATTCATTCCTCCTTGTGTTCCCACAGAAACTTGTTGGGTGTCTCTAAAAATCTATTTGCCACTCTGCATCAAGAGGAGAAGTGGGAACCTCAGAATATTTTTACAAGTAGAAAATCCGGGAGAAGATGCAGATTCCTATTTTAAGTCAATCAGATATGATGTTTATTAGACGCATGGTTTCCAGTCAGATTTGTATCTGTAAACAAGTCATTTCCAGCAACAGCATTTCTGGGTTGGGTTTTTTTTTTTTTTTGAAAATGTCAGAAAATCTCAATAGTTTCGGATGGTTGTTTTTTATTTAAGATTAAATATTTGTCACAGTGGGAATTTCTGGCTCCGATGCGCTGGCAAGGGAAATCCCGTGCCGCTGTCAGTGCCTGCCTTGCCTGAGGGTTGTGATATGGTCCCCTGACCCAGAGCGACTCCTTTACCTGAGTCTTAGCTAATTGTTTCTTGTCCCGTGATCACCCTGAAAATGGTTTTAGCTGGAAGACTTCACCAGCGGAGTGAGGTAGGAATGTGTGTGTGACCTGTTGCTGCAGCTTAACTGTTGGAGGGTTATTTGCCAAGCCACTGTAGCACGTACATTTGAGATCATGAAACCATCCTGCTGTCCCTGCTCCAGACAGGTCATTGCCTTCTTTCCATCTATAGAACATTTCTCTTGCCACGTGGTCCTGATGGGGACATATCTCCCAAACGCTGTCTGAATGTGGGGAGGCGTAGAGATTCATCTCCTCATCAGAGCTTCTGGGAGCAATGATGCTCCCGGAGCTGCTGTCAGGCTGCCTTGTCCCTTTTGTCCTTGCCCAGGTGCTGTATTTAACCAGGCTGCGGGCAGCTGGTGGAGTGACTGTTTGCGGCTCGCGACTCCTTTTTGATTTAGTGAAAGCTCATTTTCTGCCTGAGGAAAGCTTTTCTTCACCAGCCCCGATCCCTGCCAGGCCCTACAGAGGGGGAGATGTGCCACATAATGGCAGCGGGGGGGATTAGAGAGGCGTGGGGGTGGAGGAAGAGGAGGAGGGGGTGGAAAGCGGCAGGAGGCTGTGCACACTTAACACACAAACAGATGTTCTCCTTTTAACCAGAGCATCATTCAGCCACAGTGCTTTTGCTTTTCTACCACCAACATCTAAGACCTCCCCTCCTCACTTGGTGTCATGGGTCCCCTTCTCTCTGTCTCAAGGTGGCTGGGGAATCTGGCGTGGAAGGAAATGAAGCCGCACAAATGCTGACTATTGCGCCATGAGGGAAGGGGGAGCGTAGCCATCCCTCTGCTCAACTGCTACCTGGAAGAGGGGCAGCAGAGGATGGAGTGGGGTTGCCATGTTTGGGAACCCCATGTCCATCTTTGGGAAAAAGGGGTGGGTGGCCAGGAGCAGCACCAGCTCCATCCCTGAGAATAACCTCCTGTTCTTGTTTCCCCAGACCTATGTCTTCACTGATGAGGAAGATAATGCCCTGAAAAGGAGAATGGGTAATGACCTGTCCTGTATCACCGCATCCCTCCACTTTCAGTGTCTGGGATGCGCCCAGCATGAAAACTGGTTGTCTTGTGCTAGTGCTGCCTTCTGAAGCACGCCTTTCTCCATGTCATATGGGAAGACCCCAAGCTCCAGCAGTGATAGTTTGATTTAGTTGGTGTAGCCCAGGACATGCAGCCAACTGCCTCAAAGCATCCGTGGTTGGAAACAGCCCATAAGAGAGCCCTTCAGCCCCCACACCCTGTCTACCAGTGGGCAGGGTGGGAGTGTAGTTGATGGGTGTCCTAGTCTTGGCCAAGGTGCTTGGCTTTCCCCAGGTTCCATCTCCTGGCGGAGGGAAGGATGGAGCCCATGTCCTCGCAGGCTTGATTGTCCGTCTGGGGGGTGATGAGGAGGTTGTCTGTGAACAAAGCCCCTTCTCTCCTGCCCAGAGGTCCTCCCTGTGACCATGTGAAGGGGACTGGCCGCAGCTTTCTCTGTCCTGGCAGGTGACCACGCGATCTTCACCAACTGCTCTGCTGAGCACAGCCACCCGGCCCTCTCCTGCAAGATGGCTGCTGAGTTTGATGCCTTCCTGGCCAGCACTCGGAGGTGAGGTAGGGCTGATGCAGGGGTCCCCTGGGAGAAAGGGGCACCCTCCTTACCCCAAACCTCTTGTGTCTTTGTTCCTGCCTCCCTGCAGCTGGTTTTGCCATTTGGATGATGACAACTACCTGAACCCTCAGGCCCTTCTGAAGCTCTTGTCCTCCTACTCTGCGACGTGGGACATTTACTTGGGGAAACCCAGCCTGAACCGACCCATCCGGGCCTCTGAAACACTGCCAAACAACCAGACGGTACAATCCATGGTGATGATGAAGGGGCAGATGGGGTGCTTTTAGTGCTCTGGTTCATTTGCTGTAGATGTGCCCTAAGGAGAGACAGGTCCCAGGAGGAACAGACAAGAGCTGAAAACTCACCAGTCTTGTCTGAACATGGTTGTAGGTGTTGACTAAATCCATCCTACATCAGGGAAGAGTCCCACCTTGCTGCTGTGCCTTTGGGTACCTGTCTGCCAGGAGATAAGCCTGCCTTGGGCAGCTTGCCTGCTGCTGTCAGCAGGAACTTGGCCGCTCCAAATATAAGGAGGTCAAAATCCACGCTGCACTGCTGGCAAGTCCCTCTTCTGGGCAGCAGTCAAGGGTTTAGGGTGATAGTAGAGCTGGTTTTGTTCTGGCACCAAAGCTGGGTTTCCAGCATTCCCATCTCAGGGAGCACGGTATTGTCTGAGCCTCCGCCATGGGTTTTCTCTGCTGTTTCTCTCCAGAAACCCGTGCGCTTCTGGTTTGCCACAGGAGGAGCTGGGTTCTGCATCAGCCGCAAGCTGGCGAGCAAGATGGTGCCATGGGCCAGGTGAGCTGTGCTGCTGGTGAGTCTGTGAGCCACTGGGGGTGGATGAGGAACACTGCCACACAGTAATTCCTGGCAGTGGCAGATCTGGGTGTGTGTATGTGGTGTTTGTAAGGATGTTTGCAAAGGTGCACAGTACCACAGGATACACATCTGCAAGCACGTGGGACTGGAGGAAGGATGTAGCGGGTGGCTCCGCCACCTGATTAAAAAGGGGCAAGAGCAGGCATGTTGGCAGACCTGATCATGGAAAGACATACTGCTCTCTTCCCAGCTCCTTTCAGCTCTTGGTTATTCCCTCACACTCCTTCCCATCCTTTTCAGCTTCCTCTGACTCTTTTCCTAAGTGCTTTCCCTGTCTGCCTATCTCATCTCTCCGTAATCCACCTCTTTCCAACCTCCTGACCCTCCCTCCTGAGCTAATTTCCCATTCCCCCACACCAAACCCTCTTCAGCTCCTTACAGTGGCCTTTCTCATTTCCTCAGAGAACAGAGATAGGTCCTGGGGTCTTGTGTTAGCCCGGTCTACAACAAGATGATGTTTTCCATGGTGCACTAGGTCATCTCACCGGCTATATGCACACAGGGATAGGCAATGACTGTGCCAAACTAAACCAGATCTGTGCATACCCAGAAAGACAGATCCAGTCCACATCAGGTGGCTGGTGTAGCTGAAGCCCATGATATGTATTTTATGGCAGACCCAGACTAGATCTATGATCTAGTGTAAAATGGAAGCGGAATGAGTGTTTAATGCCTAACCTGGCATAAAGTCTGCCAATACTGTGTTAAAATGCTTGAATGCTGCTTCACGCTCTGTGGCTGCATCCAGTTACAGGAGCTGTAAAACTTGGTTTGACCTGTCATCAGAGGATGGTCAAGCATGTAGGAACTTGTAGTTACAGTGGAGCCATGGATGGCTTATTCAAGCTGCATGAAAATGTCCTGTTTCTTCTTTCTCCTGGTCCTGGCCATGTGGTCCCACTCTTAGCTTGTCCCTCAGGGACTCTGTGCAGCTCACCAAACAGTTGGAAAAGTGACATGGCAAAGTCTGCCAGCTCTTTATCAGCTCACCAAGGAGCTGGATATGTATCAGGGGCAGCACCCGGCAATTGGTGGGACAGGATGGCTGGGAGCAGTGAAAGATCAAACACATTCCCAAATCTTTGTGGGTGGAACTCAGGGATTTCTTGCCTAGATCCAAGATTTACTCTGTTTTTCAGTTAAGTCCTTCACTTATCTCCCACCCAAGTGGATGCCTATATCCACCCCCTGACCCCTTTCCTAACACATGCAGCTCTCCTCTCTTCCAGTGGCAGGAACTTCCTGAGCACTTCCGAGCTGATCCGCCTGCCGGATGACTGCACTGTGGGATATATCATTGAGTGTAAAGTTGGTGGGCATCTGCTGCCCAATGAACTCTTCCACTCCCACCTGGAGAACCTGCAGCTCATCCCCCCTTCTCAGCTCACACGGCAGGTGAGGAGGGGAAATGGATTAAGAGGGAAGTGTGTGAGGAAGGAGAAGTGGAGGGGGGTGCACAGGCACATTGCTCAACATGGGTTGAATCAGTGGTCTGCTCTTTTGGGGAGGCTTTCCTGACAAATGCTTCTTTGAAACAGGGAGCAGATATTGTCTGCAGCACAGATGCCAGTCACAGTACCCCTGGGGTCAGTGGTGGGGAGCACATGGATCGGGAGTGTTGGGAGGATTGAGGGCATCCCTGGGGGAATGGGGCACAAAGACAAGCAGAAATGACTGGGGAAGGAGCTCTGACATGGCATCATGTCTGCCTTGTGTGGGGAGATAACAAGGGGTGTAGGAGGCTTGGGGAGGCAGAAGACTAGCACAGTAGGCCATCATGGGAAAGCAAACTTGGAAGGCAGAAGCCAAGCCAGCAGAGAAGGAACCAGAATGAGAGTTTCTGTTGCTCAAAACAAGTTCCTTGCTCCTGAACTCACCTTATTCTCCCTGCTCCTTCTCACCATCCCCCTTACAGGTCACCCTCAGCTACGGTGTTTTTGAGAACAAGCTCAATGTTATTGAACTCAGTGGCCCCTTCTCACCCCAAAAGGATCCCTCAAGGTACAGGGCATGAGTGCTCTGGGTGTTGCTGGGGCGTGACAGCAGGCTGGGAGGGGGAGGCAGCCTGATGGGGTGCAGAAGGTCTAGGGTGAGGAATGAAAACCTTGCAGGCTTGTTGGATGAGGGGCACAGCAGCATTAAGCTTTCACAAACTTTGCAAATCTTTTTGGATGAGTGGTTGGCAAAGCAGCATCAAAACATTCTATTCAGACAATCTCTGAGCCAAAAGCTTTGCCATTTATTTCACATTTTGAGACTGATCAAGCTAGCCTTTCACCTCCAGGATAGGAACAGATGTGTTCTTTTAAACTCAGGAAAGGAAATTCTGCCCGCTTTTTCATTTTTTGTTTTGCTGAGAAATCTGCAGGGAAGAAAGAAAAAGGTTCACTTTGACTGCAAACAAAGTGTTCTTTGATTTGCCTTCTCTGCTTTGAGTGAACAAACCTAAAGTTGTTATTTGCAGAGCATGGGTAGAAAGCTCCTGGCTGGAGATAGCAGGGGTGGGAAGCAACTAGGTGATGAAAAAATCAACAGAACCATGTAGTGATGGGCTGGTGCAGTGTCCATCCCACTGTTCGTGATCAGGGTGAGGCATGGGCTTGGGCTACATGGACCAGGGCTGGATTCAGGTGTCAGAGGGAGGCTTGGCTACCTGCCTTTGCTGAGAAAAGACATCTTGAGGTGAACAACCAGCCCTGGAGCTCTGTGTGCACCTGATGTGGGATGCGACATGAGGGAGAGGTCTTCCATTCTTCAGTATGTGCTGGTGTAAAAACTGTTACCTGACCTTCCTTCGCTCTCTCCCCAGCAGGTTTCGATCACTCCACTGCCATCTCTATCCCGACACCTCCTGGTGCCTGCAGGCTGCTGGCTGGTGATGCATGAGCCTCAGCTACAGTGGGTCCTGGTGGCATCCTTGGGTCCTGGTGATGCATCCATTCACACTGTGCATGCAGGGGTTGAGACACTGAAGAAGCTCGGTGCTCCCAATTTCTCCTTTTCTATGGTGGTTTTGGGACTGTGTGATGTTTTTTTTGATTCTTGCTGTATACCGTGACACAGGACAAGAGACAAGACCTGTCCCAGTCATGGATGACATGGGCTGGACACCTAGATGGGCTTCCCATCTGTGCAGGGATACATGCAAGGGATGGGAGCAGTTTGCCTTCCTGAGCAGATCAAGGACCGGGTAGTGACTGCTGGACATCCTGGCAGAGGTGGGGACCTGCTGCTGCTCCTTGAAGTGGATTCATCTTGCTGCACTGGAAAGGCTCTGGGTATGGGTAACCAGTGCCCAGCTGAGGATGGTTGATAGTGTGTCATGGCTTCAGTTTCCATGAGCAAGCCTTATTCCTCCATATCTGCTCGTGCTTTCCCCACCTCCCACACTTCTCAGCCACAGACTTTTGCCTGAGTCTCTGCTTAGTCAAGGCCTATAGAAATGGAAAATGTGACCATTTCTGTGCTGAATGAGTGCTGGAAAAGTGTAGTCCTTGCTTGGCAGAGGAAGATGGACATGAAGTACAAAGAATCAGGAATTCCCCACTGCTGGGACAGAGGGGAGGGGAGCCAGGAGGAGACTGACGGCAATGAAGATGCTTCTTGCACTGAAAATTGAAGCCTTGATCTTGTATGGCCCTGCATTATCCTTCTCTTTTTACCTTCTTGATGTGGGGTCAGGCTAATCTCTTGCTCTAATTACTAACCTGTCGTCTGAGATTAGGCTGCAACTCCTATCTGTGAGAGAGGAGACATAAAGGATTAGAACTGGCTGAAAGAGAGGAGAAAGGAAGAGATGGAGAAGGACTGCTCAGGAGCTGATTAGGGGTTACAGCTTTATAATCTTCTCTGTGCCCTGACCAAAAAAAAGAAGTCATGAAGGAATTGAAACAGCAAGGCAAAGAGCTTTTTATCTCTGCATTTCTTTCCTCCAGCTGCTTAGATCGGCTTCCTACCTTCCTGTTGTCCCTGCTGAGCGCAACAGAGGAAAGGAGCAAGCCCAAGTAGGTTACAAGCTTTCTGGCATGTTTGTGGAGAGTCCTTTTCTCAGAGCCTGGCATGAGCGCTGGGCAATTCTGCTTGCTGGGGAATGAGCTTTGGCACCATTTTGTCCTCGTACACGTGGTTAAATGGCTGCGGGAGAGCATAGCAGGGAAATCGGGAAAGCAAAAGAGGCCGTTTTAAATGGCAGGTGGCAGCATAAACAGGTATTTCTCTTCAAGGAACGTTTCCAAACACACTGCTGGGATCTGTGAAAGATTCCTGTAATCTCCAGATGAAAGGACAGATGCCCTTTCTCCAAAGAGCTGCTCAGCTTTGATGCTGCTGTTGTGACTAAGCCTGTGGCTCGTGGGCTGGAAGAGCCAAGGCTGACTATCACTGTGCCTCTACCATTTTGAAAACTGGACACCTTGTCCCAAAGCACCAGCACCTCCTACACAGCACACACGAGTTTAAAGGAAAGGTGTCAGAAAGGCCTCTCACCTCTGCAAAGCTGGATCTAGAACAAATGAGCACTTTACTTTCTGGAGAAGCAGACAGCAGGAGCCTGTAGAGCTGTTTTCCAACCTGGTCCTTCTTACCAGCGTTTAACCCCTCTGTGAAGGAGCAGAGCACTCTGCTTTCTTCTCTTGCACAAAATGCCTTTGAGCTGGAAGTTCATCCTGAGCCGTGACAGGAGCTAGCTGTTGCCAGTGCCCGTAACTTGAGTAGTGTGAAGCTCTTGGCTCGCAGAGCTACACAAACCTAGGAGCCATGTGGCTCTAAACAGAGACACACAACTGTTAGAAGACAAGTGCAGCATAAAGAAGGCCTCCCCTACGGGGCAAATGGCTTGGTTTGAACTCAACCTGAAGATGAAAAATGCTTCTGTGAGAAGAAATGAGATCCTTCAAGAGAAATCTACACTACTCAGATATCTTTTTTTTCCACTGTTCAAACTTTCAGCTGTTGTTAGTGGACACTTTGAGTCAGAAAGACAGTCCTGTCTGGAGATGTCCTAGTGACAGTCAAATGAAATTGCAGTTCCTGTGCCCGGAGAAGGAGAGGAAACTGGTACAGCAGCTTCACTTCCCTGGGGAAAAGCAAAGCAGAGCAACTGGAAGCCTGCTTTGGATTCTTGCTGATTCAGCTGCTGTGAACTGACCTGGTGCACTTTGCCTGCCTGAAGATCAGATATTACATGGGTTGAGTACTTGAGTGGCTGCATAGGAACTTGTTTAAGACTTGGCTTCATTGCTGGAGCAGTTGAGTGCCACTTCTGTGAAAAATGTCTAGTCTCACAAGGAAACAGAACAGACAAGAAGACGTCTGGGACAGGGCATCTCTTGGGCTGTAGAGCAATGCATGACAGAAAAGTCCCGTTATGCCTGTGACGACAATGCGCTGGAAAGAAAATAGCTTTTTTGAGTCGACAAAAGAAACCAGGTTTTCTCTAAGAAGAGAAGGACAGCTTGAGGGGACATTCACCACATGAAATCTGATCAATGTTAAAACCTGTGTTAAAATTAGTTTCAGGAACTATTCCTGCCCCTGGGGCTTGCTGTCAGATGTTGTGTTTTACAGCCTCATTTCCCTAGTTTATTAAAATGTTTAGCTGCTTGGGGAGAACGAGAAACAATCTGACATGAAACTTTTCAAGGGGCTGCATTTTTTAATTTTCCTTCATGATTTTCTGTTGTAACAGTTAAAGTTTTGGAAAGGTTCTACTGGGTTTTTCTCTTATTCTTTTTCTTTTTCTTTTTTTATCTCTCTCTATCTCATGCTCCCTTTTCTCATTGCAGGGGAAAAAAAAAACCACCCTCTCCCAAGAATGAAAAGTGATGGAGTTGTGGTCTTTATATTTTACTGGGAAAAGGGGGTCAAAGTCAAAGGTGTTGGCATGACCCTGCTGTTTTACAGCATTAAGTGTAGTACAGGGTTTCAAGTACAGAGACCTCTGCCCGCCCATGGCACCATAGCAACCAACACTATTAATGATGTTTAAGCTGTATAGTGAAGACTCAGAAAAAAGAGGAGGGGAAAAAAAGCAGTTACAGTACTTGAAATGTAAAGTATTAAGTGAGGCTTTCATGTTAACAATACCCTTTCTTCATTTTCCCCTTAGCTGTGAAGAATTTTTATAAGGAAACCCCTATTTGACAGTGCAAAAAAAATATGCTAATGACTATCCTTTCTTTAGGGGGAAAGGAGAAATTAGTTAAAATAGGTGGGAAACTGCAGTTGGTGCTAAAGGTTTGAAGAGGAGAGAGAAGAATAGAAGAATAGTGCTAGACAGTGCTTCTGTTTCTGGTGCCAACTCCTCTTAAAAGCTCTGCTGCTGAAGAAAAACAGATTTCTAAGCCACTGTGGGATTTACCCTACTCATACCTGGATTGCAGCCTTCAGCCGTCTCCCCAGGCCTCTTCCTGAAGATGCAGCCTTTAAGAGATGAGCAGCTTATTAGACAGACGCCAAAAGGTGAGAAATAGGAACAGGAAGGAAACCACCATGTAGGGCCTTGGAGAAGAGCACAGGAATCTCAGCTGTGCACTGAAAGTGCTGTTTGGGAGCTTTTATGGGAAATGGGTGTTTCCTGGACTTCCAGCTCCGGATGTTTTTGTGATCAGGACAATTTCAGCTCACCAGTGCCACAGAGGATGCCAACCTGTGAGCCAGAGTTCACCTTGGAAGAGGTGGGATTGGGTTGGTTGGCTCCAAACTTCTTTCCTTTTTTAGTATTTCTAAATAATACTCTAGATAAAGTCGATGTCTTTCCATCTGAGGGTTCTACTCAATTCCTGACAGCAGATTTGGCCTCTTAATTTTGATATGTTCTCTGCTCTTGCTTACAAGGCAGGCTCTTCAGACAGGCCAGAGATGGGATCAGCAGCTCTTGTCATTCATTTAATTTCTTTTGTCTTTAACCCATGAAAACCCTACAAGACATCTGGCTTGCCCTTTTGCACCACAGGTGACCAGGGCTCTACATAGCTGAGTGCACCTGTGGGACAAATGCAAAAGTGAAGGAGGGTGAGTGACTGCTCCATTCTGTAACAGCAAGGGCACAGAGAGGAATGGAGCATCCTTATGTTCTTCCTCGAGGCACCTGCTAGCAGGGAGAGGTGGGGTCTTTTACTAACTGGGACTTTCTTCTGTCCCAAATATTGCTCAGCTTACGGCTCCGCTGAAAAGGATGTGTTACCATGGACCATAAGGAAGACCAGAAAAAAAGAGCAGCATCACGAATGTATAAATAACTCTCTCTGTTCTCACCAGCTGATGCAGGAATCTTCCTCTAAACTTTCTGCCCAATTACCTGGGAGGTTAAATGAGTGCAGGGCTGAGCTGCTGTTTCTCGGCTGGTGTTGCTTCTTTAAGATTTTCCCTTGATAGCCTGAGATTTTTGTTGCTCCCTCTTTGATCCAGCTTGGACTCCAAGAAAGCTGGGAACTCTTCCCTCTCCCAGTTTGAGCTGTGTGTGATTAATTACAGATCCTGAGAATAGGATGCTTGCCTATCTGTCATGTTTAAATTGCTTTCCAAGCAATTTTGCAAGGCTAAAGAGCCTGTTTAGATGGTTACGTCTGACTGTGCCTCTGTCAAGCCTCCCTTGGTTTTGCTGGGAGCTGCATCTGATTCATAGTGAACTTTGAGAACACATTAAACTGAGTGCTTTGTACATGGATTTTCTGGTCCTAACCCTTCTGTTGCTGCTTGAGAAGAAGGCAGCATTGGTCTTAGCCACATAGGAAAAAGAAGAGCAACTAACCAAGGCAGTGGATCAGGAGAGATGCTGCTATTCCAAAAGCCCTGCTCTCCCACACAAGTAGGGCATGGGGAGATCTGCAGCTCATGCCTTTAGGCACAGTGTGTCAGGTGGAGGATATGCCATGAAACACCCAGCATTTGCACTGACAGAGAATCCAGCAGCCCCAGTTGTGAGCCAAGGCCAGCTTGTGCTTGGTGCTGGATAGAGGAAAACGGTGCCTACTCCAGCGCACTTACAAGCAGAGACGGGTGGTGAAGGGAGAGAGGGCTTACAGGAACTTTGAGGCAGTATTGTCACATCTAAGCAGGGGGAACAAGACGGTCTTTGGGTCAGGAAGGGACAGGGTTTGGGAGGAAAGATCCTTCTTCACCCAGAAATAATATGAAGCAATTTATCTGAAAGATGGCAGATATAAGAGCATGAGAAGGGAAAGATGAGGGATGAAGAATATGGTTTGGGTAAGAGAAAAAAACAGATCAAAATCTACATCCTCTTCATGGCTGTGTTGGCAGCTGCTGAATGCTGTACCTGACTGGTACCTTGGGGTTTAGGGGTTTAACAAAAAGAGGGGAAAGCTGGAAAGTAAAAGGCAAAGACTATCTTCCCCTACCAACACACTCAGTGCTGGCCTGTGGCTTCTCACCCATGGAAGAGATGTGGGGCTTGGAAGGAGCATCAACCTTTGCTTTGTGCTGTGTGTCTTCTGCATGTAACTTGGCTTTAATGGACACTCAGAGAAGCATCAGACTGGGGCAGTGAGCAGGAGGCATGCGCTGAAAAGACTGCCCCTTCCTCACTGCCCTGTCTTTACCACCAGCTTTTGCTGTAGCAAGGCTGGATGCAGAAGCTGGTCAAGCTCTCTCCATTTGTGATGGTGTTCCTTCTGCTGTGCAGGGGGGAATGCTTCTCTCTGGGCTCTCGAATGGTCCTGTTTCCCAAAGACATGGTGTGGGGTGTAAACAGACAAGGGCTTGGTGCAGCTGGTAGGGAGAGCAAAGTCCTCCATACCCCCCTCCTTTCCCCCCGGCATTCAGCTAGTGTTGGACGGTGTCTGTTTTTAGCAAAAGTCGCAGATTCAACAGCTGAGCTGATTTTCCAAAGGGACATATAAACCAAACAGCCTGCCATCTGCTCTATTGTCCTGGAATAGCTGCTCGAAGGGTGGGGGGAGAGGGAAGGAGGAAAATGAGGGGAATGAGAAACAGAGGTGGGGAGAGAGGATGGAAGGAGGGGGAGCAGAAGAGAGGAAAAGGCAATAAAGGGAGACAGGAAGGTCATGGAGGGGAGAGGAGGGTGAAGATGGAGACTGAGGGAGGGAGGGAAGGACATAAAGAAAAAGGGGAGCTGTGTGAAAGCAGGGATGCAGTGAGGAAAGAGAACCAGAGGCCAGCATGGGGCTAAACAGGGATCACCCTGGCTGGATCCCCGGCTGTGAGCTGCAGGGGCAGGCGCTTCCAGCAGCCCTGTCCTTGCTGAGCCAGAGCCTGGCTGCAAAAGCAAAAACTGGGCTTAGTGGCATGGATAATCCCTCCCCTTCCACTTACAGCCCTGCCCACTTGCCTGCTGTAGCCCCCCCCAACCTCCGTGTTGGCTTTTATTGAGTGCTGCAGGGCAGGATTGAACTCCAGCTTTGGCAGCAGAGTAAATAACAGCAACATTGGCCTCTCCGGTCTGGGCTGGAGGAGGGCTGGTTTTAATCAAAGGTAAATAACAGTCGGTGTTCTCTGACCCTTAATCCAATTTCCTAGAACTGGAGAATAATGTTCCAACTTAGACATGTGGCACTGGCCCGCAGGAGGGGGACAGCTATACAGCCAGCCAGCTGCTGGGAACCCCACAGGGAGAGCAGAACTAAGGAGATGCCGCAAAGAAGGTAGTTCATGCCTAGGCCTGTGGTGTTCTGTCTCTTCCTGGTACATTTCGCTTGCTTCAATCATTCCAACAGATGGGAATGGCTTGCCGGCAGGCAGCATGTCCCCATGAAATGTGGACCCACCTGATTAAAGGCTCCCTGATTTGCTCTGCCGACAGGAATGTTGGGACCCAGCTGATGCCCCACATCTGCATACCTGAAGGGCATTTTGCCTTCCATGGTGACCTGGAGAACGGTGATTATGAAGTTGTGCTTGCTGTTATATGGTTGTGGCACGAATCACTATGGGTTCTTGCTACATGTTAAACGTGAGCAAGAATTCAGTGTAGGAGAGAAACGTTTGTGTTGATCTTAGTCTGGTTACACAAGAGTGTGTGACTGGAAAGTTTGCACTTGGGTTTGGTCACGTATTAGAATCAGAGGGAGTTAAGGAGGTGGTGTTATCAAGCTATTGGGAGGTTATCTAGTCCTGGAGTAGGTCCAGCCACCTTACAGCCCTGCTGTCAGATGTTTTTCCAAATGACCCTTAAAACATGTTGTTCTGGTCCAGACTATTGATGTCAGATAGGAAAACCAGTTTGCTAGTAACAAAGCACTGGTACTAAGTTGATCTCAGAAAGACAGGTTTATTCTGCAACTCTGTGCCAACTGTGATTTGTAGATGCCCATAAAGCAACTCTCTCAGGCTCTTGGGCATGGCTTTCTCCTCTGTGGGGCGGCTAATTTGGAATTCTCTGGAACAAAAATGACATGGCAAGGCCAGGACATGTTTAGAAAGAGGCAGAGACACATACTGGAGCTGAGGGCAGAAAAGGTCTGCCTGAGGAAGAGCGAGGCCTGTCCTTCACAGACAGGCAAAGAGGATGGCTGATCCTTACAACGACCTATCCTAACAGGTTAGAAATGCAGCTCAGGATGCCTCGTGTTCATTCAGCTCCCCAGCCATGGGCACACACTTCACTACCATCCAGCCCTGCCCTTAGAGCATCCTTCTGAAATTATTGGCAGGAAAAAGGAAGGGAAAAAATATCTTTTACATCTATTTGACTGTGTGCTTTCTTTTTCCCTTGCTCAGCTCACTCCAGGGAGCACACTGCTCTTAAAGAACTGTTTGAAGTCCCTGGAATGGCCTCTTCCCTATGTGCAGTGGCCGGGAGGAGGAGAGAGGCTTGCTGGGCCTGGAGCTGGCTTGTGGGTGGCTCTGGTCAGGACCATGGACAGGGCCTAGCCAGGCTTTGCCTTCCCCGCTTTGCCTTGTCTTTCCTTCCTCTTCCTTGCCTTATCTTTCCTTTCCTTGTCTTTCCTTCTCTTGCCTTCCCTTCATCTTGTTCCAGGCTGGCGGGCAGCCTCCTGGTATGGCACGACCCCGTTTTGGCTTGCAGCCTGCACCAGCCGCTTTTTTTCTCTTGCTTAAGAACAAATACACAGTGCTGTGGTTCTGTACGCAGCTGCTCTGAAGCTGTAGCTTAGATCTGGGTTATTTTTTACAGATAAATCCTCTTTTCTATCAGATTTGACATCAGGCAATCCCTCCAGATCCCTTTCTTTCTCCCTTTCTGATTTCCCTCTTCTCTTTCCTGCCCTGTGTTCTCTTTGCTTGTATCTCTGCTCTTTCCTCTATATCCTCCCTCCCTTTTTCTTTCCCTATAGCCAGCCCCCTGAATGTCATTTCATCTGCTCACTTTCTGCTGCTTTACATCTCCACAGTCCTCTTCTGCTGCCCTCAAATTTATGTATTTTACTGCTTTCCTTTTTGTATCTCTTTTTCTCACTCCTTCTCCTGGTTGTTTCTCTCTGGTCATTTCCATAGCAGTATCAGCTTACCAGACAGTCTTCTGTGTCCTGGAGTTCTGCATGTTAAAATCAGGTGGAAATACATAGCATGTGCTTTGGCTTTGGGATGCTCCTACAACTGATGCAGCTTGATGTCCTCTGCAGGGCACTCAACTTTTTTATATACTGCCCCTTACCTTCCAGCTGCTCTGATGAGTAACTTATAGGGTAGTGGAGACAGAAAGCAATCACAGAGAAGGAATTGAAGCTACAGGCAGCCTGAGAGACAGTTGGAGTCACTGGCTGATGGATGGGAGGAATTGGGTATTGCTTAGATAAAAAACATTTCCTGTTTCTCAGAAGAGCTGTGGTATTTGTTTCCTTCACGGTTTGTGCCCAGACAGAACCATCAGCCTAGAAACAGGACAGAAGGCTATAGAGACCTGAAGGGAAAGAAGTTTGCAGAGTTGTAGTCAGGCTTGTTGAATCCAGTGTAGACTTCTATCTCTCTGCTCTTCCGAGAGTCCAGTCTGGGTGGCACAGGAATCATTCCTGCCTCTTCCCTGGGAGCTCTACTACTCCTGCAATGTCCCTGAAACAGGTTTCCAGTACTGCTGCAGGACACTAGTAATGCACATTGTCTTACTTGGTAGGAGCTGGCATCTAGCAGGCAAGAAAACAGGCTGAGGGCTTCAGTGCTCCTTGGAAGTGATCCAGTTTGGGATAATGGGATCTCAGTTTCAGTTTCAGAAAACAATTTTCATTTACAGGAGACCAGGGAAGTCCAAGCCTGACGCCACTGCGGTTGGGATTTGGTCACAGGACCATGGAGAATGGGATCCATACTGACCCCTTGGGCATCTGGATTTGAGTAGTGAGTAAAAATGAAGGAGGTCTTGTCTACCTTTCACTTTTTTTGGTGCCTTCTAAAATGGGAGCCCTTGTGGCAGTGACCCAGAGACCCAATCACAGGTAAATAGACTGCAGCACCTGGAGATTGAGTAGATGGATCTGGAGAAATAGTGGTTGTATTTCACCTTGCCTGCTCAACAAGTCACTGCATGGAATCCCAAAGAGCCCACAAGCTGTTTGGAGAAGGCAATGGATTTTCTGTCAAGCTGGAGCTGTCCTCTGTAAAGTGACATTCTCATTTTTACCAAAGTTTTTCTGGCCTGCAATTCTTCCAGCACTTTGGGTTAATAGGAACAGAGGCTGGCTCTGCATCGTCTGTGGCTTGACATTTAGATGTGTGTCAGAAGGGGGAGAAGGCAGTGGCTTCAGCACTGCGTAATGAACAGCTGAGAGGAAAAAAAAAGGAAGTTTTTACTCCACCTTGGATGCAATCAGCTTACTCTATACATGACTAATGAAGGCCAAGGAAGAATGATATCCACTCGTAGTTTCCTCCTTGGCAGAGAGCTGCCATGCCATAGCATTTCAAGACCATAAGCAGTGCCAGGGAGGGTGTCTACACTGTGTGTTCTGTGCATTAGTCCCATGCTGAAGTCTTTTGATGGACTGTATGTCTAAGCAATTCCAATGTCTTCTGCCAGTGCAGGATGCAGCACTGTTCCACTTACTGAGGCTGCAGGACACCTTTGTTTGCTTCTTTAGAAAAAGAGACAAACCAAAAAACTCCCCCGGCATCTGTTTGGGGGAATTCTGTTTGTTTGTTTGTTTGCTTGTTTGTTTTGGGATCTTTTTTGCTGTTACTGTTTTGTAATATTTACAAAAGGCAGTTCCTGAGGGAAGTGTTCACAGGGCTCAGCTGCCTACCTATGACGTGTGGGAGGAAGTTTCTCCTCAGGGATTCTCCTTCAGGGCTCATCTGGGATTCCTCTCTGCTCCATCAGGACCCCTGGTACTGGCATGGCCAGCACCTCACTGCATCCCTCCCTCAAATACCTCAAAACAGCATCCCAGCCTTAAACCCAAGCCATCTCCCTTTCTAATCCAGTTTCCATTGCCTCTTTCCAACTAACAAGTGGCCTGAACAGTAACTGAACCTGCTATGCTCATTTCTGCAGCACTTGAGCTTGGAAGGAGCTCAAAGAGAGCACTGCTAATTAGCTCACATCTTATCTGTCAGATCAGTGTTATGCCTGCTCGAATGGCATAGATACTAAAGCACAAAGTGACCAGCTCCTCAGAAGGACCTGAACTCCTCGGATTGTAATCTTGCTCTTTCCTTCTCTCTTCTGCTGATAGCAATAGAAGGTCACCTCTGTAGTTCCGGAGCCCAGAGACAGTGTGTCAGGTTTTCTGCTGGTGTAAATGAGCATGGATCCACAGGGACTGCAGGCCCCCACTCGGTGTGCGCACTGTGCATTGCTTACCACGACCTGAGAACCCACTGCTAGGTCTGAACACAGTTGCCCTGGGTCCGGGCACAATGATTCCAGTCTTCCCTGCCGGTTTCACCATATTGTGATAGCCAAAACACTAGGGAGATATCTAGAGGAGTTCTGGAGAGAAATTTAAGGTGAAGAATAAAGGAATGCACATCCCAGTGGGATGGAGGTTCCCAGTGACCTAGATCAGATGAATGGCCAGGACGCTGCAGAGCTGTTTTTGCCCCAGCTCTATGAAGACTTATTCAAAGTGTCCCTTTCCCGTTGGAGGGTCAACCATCTGTTCAGCACCAAGCCTGAAGGGAGAAAGTGTGCTTCTTCTCAGCCTCCTTCGCTACACCTCTGATTTTCTTGCCTCTTGGAGCAAAGGAGCAGGGGATGGACTTTTCCTGCCATGGAATTGGGAACATATGTAGAAATCTCCCGGGGATCCCCACCACATCTCTGAAATAACAGTTGGTAAGCATGAGAGTGATGCCTGTGCTCTCACACACACTCACAGACATATGCAGAGCCAAACACTGACTTTCAGTCATTTCTGTCCTGGCTTCCCCATCATGCTGGCTCCTCTGCCAGGACTCCAAGGGCTTTCATGCTGGCTTGTATTGCTGCTGGAGCAGTGCCCACCATAGCAGAGGTGTCAGGGGGCAAGATGAGACCCAACTTTCCAGGGGCACCGGGGATGTGCAAGGCTTGGACTGTCCAAATAGTCCAGAAATGGAGCCAGCAGAGGGCACTCCGATACCACCGCTCACCCACCGGACTGAGCCCTCAGATGGGGAGCAGGGCAACCCCCAAAGTCCTGCAGCCCTCCTTGGCTTTGCCCTGGCTGTAGGAGAAAGCAGGAATCAAGGGCAGCAGTCTGCAGCCATGCTTTCTTCACTGTGGGAAGCGAAAATAAGCGAGGAGTCTGCAAGGGAGAGATGTCCCAGGCATCTCCCTGCTAGCCATGTCTGCTCCCATCATCTTGCAGCAGTCCCACCACTTGGAAACAGATGGTGGATAGAATGCATAGAGCCAAAGGTTTTCCACTCTGAGGCAATGGCTGCAGCATGACACCGGTACAGGGCAGCTGAGGCGAGGTATTGCCTTTCACTCCTCAGAAGGACTGCTGAACCATAGGCAGTGAGCCCACCTCAGGTGGACTCAATGGCAGGACCCATCAGTTCCCTTCCCCAGCTGCCTATTCTGGTGCTGTACCTGTCATTTGGATATACAAGCTCTGGGCATATCCCAGCCATCCTGACCTTGCAGATAGCCTGCATGAGTGTCACCAGGGCTTGCAAAGGGAAGATGGTTGAGGCTGGTCCCTGGGCACATGAGAGGATTTCTCTTAATTGAGAGGACAGCAGCCATTTCAGCACTGCTGCTCGTGACACAGGGTGGCCACATCAGTGGGGAAGGACCTGGTGAAGCCTGATGGGTTGAGACATCCTTGTGAGAGGTGCCTGGCAGCAGCCTCTTTTGGAGAAGAGTTTTGCACAGCAAAACCTTTCAGGATGCACGCTGGCAAACCTCACAGGAAGCTAAGGATCACTGCGGTGAGCCCTCTCCCGTCAACACCTGAAGCTCTTTGCAAACAGCCCAAGCAGTGCTGCACACCCGGTGCAGGAGGGATCCTAGTGCTGCACTCGCAGCAAAAGAGCACAGACATCACTGGGCTGCAGCCACAAAATCAGAAGTGCCTGAACTGGCCTCTCTGTTCTCAACCTGAGGTCAGGGCACCTTCCCCATCATAAAGGAGTGTGACAGCTACATGGGAAACCAGGATTTCCTGGAGCTCTTGGGGAAGGGGTGTGTGTGTATGTGTGTCTCCCTGTCTCCTCTGCAGAGGCAGAAGGAGCAGAGCACCTTCCTACGTGCTCTGAGAGCCTGAGCGCCTTGTGGTTTTGCTGCAATAAATCTGGAGCAGCTGGCTTAAGTTCCTCCAGGGTTCAGAAGAAAACACATCCAGCCTGATGTGTTTTGTTTGCCCACTCACTGTGCTTCTAATTGGAATGTTTGTAGCTTAGGAAATTGCTTCTTAGACTACAGTACCCACAGTCCTTCGCTGGCAGCTCAGCATCGCCTGTTAAGGCAGAGCGGAACCCAGACCTCTGAACTGGGTCTTTCCTTACCTGAACTACGCAGGCAGGTCAAGGTCTTCAGTCAAACCTGGCCTGTCATGAGCTGCACTTAGTTCACTGGGAAAAGACTGGTGAGATCAGCAAGTGAGAAATGCAGCTGTAGTTCCCTACCTTCTCGCAGGGGCCATTTCCAGACCCTGCTCCCAGCAAGCAGGGTCTCCTGAGTCCATTTCTCCTCCATTTCTGCAAAGCCCCATCCAGAACTTTTTCTAAATGAACCCTGAAGTCCAGTCTGGGAGAGATCACAAGGCAGAAACAACAAGCATAATGAACCATATTTAAAATGATTTTTTTTTCCTGCCTTTGGAGTTTGGTTAATTTATAATCTATAAAAGTCTCTGCATAATTGTATCTTGATTAAAATGGTATAATTAGGCGCTCTGGATCTCTCTCCCCTTTCCCTAAGATTATTTCTGTCTAATTGCTTTAATCTGTGTTTTCATGCACCCACTAGAAAATCAAAGCATGCTCCCATGAGGATGCGGGCGAGAGTGAATAAAGCTGACGACTCATTAAGTGCAGCAGGGAGAGGAAACTGCATCTAAATCACCACTACATTAACGAGGTAAAATAAAAAAATCAAACTGAATAAATAACAAAGAGGTAGAGGATTTAAAAAAAAAAAGCCACCACAAAACAAGCTGACAGATTTTCATAGTAATTAAAACATATCGAATATCAAATTGTCTGTCCTTAAAGCCAACTTCCTCCATTGTTGATGCAGAGCAAGAGGTCTAAGTACTTTGATTCTCCAAAGCTGGGGTTGTTTTGTGGAGGGGAGAACTTGTGCAGAATACAGCCCTACTAGGGACAGAATGAAGTTCACTGAGCAGAGGTTGAAGGATCTGGGTAGGACAGGTATCAGTCTAATCCATAAGTTTAAGAGCAGTGCTGCAATTAGCCTGGGTGTGGGTGAGAGCTGGCTCAGACTCCAGGGAGACCAGCACCCAGACTCATGGAAAAGGTACTTACTGGATGACTGCATTGCTAGGGAAGATTGACAAAGCCCTCAAGCATTGACCAAGTTCATCCCCTGCTCTAAGAGCTGAACAACTTCATCTCTCCCTTCCAGTTGACTTTCTGTCTTATTATCAGTGATGTTCAGGCTACAGACTCTGCCAGCCAGCCCCAGTGAGCCCTAAAAACAGGCCTCTTAATTCCTTCCAAGTGAGAAATTGGGAAAACAAGACATTTAGAAGAAGCTTCTATATGTTATGGTTTATTAACATCTGCTCTGGTCTCTGGAGGAGAGGACCAAGGAAGTGCTGTCCCTTGGTCTCTCTCTGCAGGGGGACTAGTGGTGCTGTCCTGTTTCCTTAGCTCAAGGGCTGATTCCCACACATTGCAGTGTAGAGGCTGATTTTTGCCCCAGATGTGCTTCAAACACTTTGTCACCAACTGTGCTCAGCCAGTTACCTTGGTTAAAATTTAGCTCTCTCTCCTTGTTGCTTTCATACTCATTGCTGTACTCCAGTTCACATATTTTCTTGGTATGGATACGCACGTAAAGTGAAGGCAAAAGGCACGTGAATGTGGCAAAGAATGTCAGGAAGAGCATTGCTTGACCAGTGAATAAGAGCAGAAAGCTTGTCCCAGCTGCATCCTTATCCCAGCTGGACTGGCTGCAGAGCAGGCCCCAAAGCTTCACCCTCACTGTGAGACCACTTTACCTCTGTTCCATCAAATGGTCACACTTCTGTGCAGGGTTAGGGGCACACACTTAAATGCTCTGCTGGGTCACTGCCTGACAACAGATCTTGGTCCCCCAGGGTTTCGCTGTCAGCATCCCATGAGGACCAAGCATGGATGGTCATGGCAGCTTGGCAGCTGACAGGATAATACAGAAGAAGAAAGGAGGATTAGCTGCTTGCAGGCCTTGAGTTCAAGAAGAGCATAATCCAATTAAGTGGAGACCACTATCAAATTACCAGTTCTCTTTTAACATAGCCATTTAAGTGGTTTGGTGTATTTATAGTAGGCGAGTTAGGGAGGGCTTTTCTCTCTCGAGGTTATGCTTGTGTGTGAGGGAGAGGTGTATGATGTTAAGACTCCTGCTTTGAATTGGTCCCCATCCCCAGCCTGGAAAACATTTTGCACAAGATTTAAGACACCAAAATCAGATCCCATCCAACTTCTTCCTAGGGCTATGAAGGGAGGGTCTGTATGGTTTTATTCTTCTGAATCTTGCCCCAGACCAGCAGCACACGTTTCCTTTGAGGATTAAGCTTTAGGAAGGGAGTGCAGGGCTCTTGGCCCCACAGTCCAGCATGGGTTGCCGGTTGACGGACTGTCCCCAGTTTGTTGTCCCCTGATTAGTGTCTCTGGCAGCCTGCAGCCCTCTGTTTCTCTCCTGTAATTCCATCACTGGGGGAGCTCCTGTACAGCAGGATCTGTGTCAGATGATCCACCAGGCTCAAGAGAGAAAGGAGGTGGGAAATACTCTGTTTGGAGCTGTTTCCATGTATAACAACAGTCATAATTCTTAGCCCTTTATCTAAAGCTTTTACAAATGTTAATTCATTAACCTCTTTCAATCACCCTCTGAGGTTGGGATTGTTATCCACAGAATTGGACAGAATTGGGAGATGGTGGGATGTAGACCGCCCAGCCTGAGGCTATAGGAAGAGGCAGTCCACTGCCCTCCATACACTTGTATCTCCTCTCCCAGTGAGGGGTGAGATGGCTTCTTTGGGCCACCCTGTTTCTGACAGGAAGAGACCTTGCTGCCAATGTTTGCTGTTTGGCTTTGGAAAAGCCTTTTCAAGACTAGTTGAGGCCCTGAGCCTTGTGCCTCTGTGCCACCATAGACGGTCACCATGGGAGGGCTCAACCTGCATCACGCAGAGGCCATGGCATTGCCCTTTCTCCAGATGCTGAGGCCCTCAGTGTGTTTCTGTGTCTGTCAGGTCACTACCTGTGTTATTGCTTATAAGCAGAGAGCAAAAAAGGAAGAGAGGGAGAGAGACGCAGAAAGCAGGAAGAAGGCAGAAGGCCTAGAAATACGAGACCTTTTTATCTCCATCACTATCCCCATCTCCATTTCAACTGGGATTTCTTCTACTCTTAATGATGTGTCTCATTCATGATGTGAAAGATTAAAACCCAAGAGATTAAAAGATTATACGAAGTGGATGAGATGGACTTTGCTGTCTCCATCCCTCTCTGTTGCAGGGACAGACCTCTGAGAAGCCTCTCTCTCTCCTGCTTTTCCCATCTTCTCTCCCCTCCCACTCCTTGATCTCTGCAGATCAAACAGCCTGTGCCCTCTGATGGTTTGAGCCATTCTGTCCATCTTCAAGGCCACTATCTGATCCTTGCTCACATGCAGGTGGAGAGTGAAAGGATAGGTGTGAGCTTGGGGGAGCCACTGACATGATGTCCTAGCTGTTCATCTTCAGTAACTCCAGCATTTCTCTTCTGAGGAACCCTGCTTCCCCAGGCAGCCTATATTGCTAGAGAGATCTGTGACAAAGCAGAGGAAACCTCCAAGGCATCCTGAACCCATTGCAACGAAGGTACCATCCATGGTGATGTGAAGCTCCTCTTGGGAGGTGAGTGTGTGGGAAGAAGGCTGGAGCAGACCCAACTGGTTGTGGGTTCCTTTGGTGATTCCTCCTCTTGTAGGGCAGGTGAGGGGCCCCATAGTAGATCTTAGAACTGACAAAGGGATTTTTCAGCAGCAAGTATGACAGAGCAGAGATTTGCTCCTGTTCACTCCTGAGGTATTGGGGGTGAGGAGAGGAATGTTTGTTGCACTTTGGGCTGATCCCTCTGTTCTCTGCCCTTCCACAGAATAACAATTGCTTCAGACTGCCTTCCGCCAATGAGGCTTGAAGTGTCCCACTGTCATTCCAGACCAGGTCTGGAAAACCCAACACTTTTCTGCCCTTTGATTTTGATGTTCCTTCCTTATTTGATTTCACAATTTCTCTCTCGACAGCACAATAAGCAATAGAGTTAGGACTGAGCCTGGCTCCCCCCGGGTACTGTCTACAATATCCATAATAGCCGGGAGAGGGAAGAAGGTTGATTCCATACCTGGAGGTGCTTCTTCACCCCAGGAGAATCTCCTAGCTGTGGTATGCTCAGAGACCTCTCAGCCTGATGGAGACAGCAGCGTACAGCCCTTGCCCCCTTCCCTAGGTCCACAGCTGTTAGGGGAGCACCTGGAAGTACTTCCAACCTGGATGCTGTAGGCAGGTAAATGCCTAATGCTCTTATAGAATGTGATTTCCAAACACTCTGCCCTATGTAGTGAAAAATGGGCTTTCCTCCATTTGGCAAAGAACAAGGCATTGGCATAGCATTACTGTTCATGCCACGTAGCACTTACGCACTACTCGCCGCTGTAGTGCACACAGCCATTGCAATGTGCAACTACTGATGTAGAAGGTGCCTCATGTCTTTATTCTTGACAGCTGTCAGTCCCTGGAAAACAGTCCCTTCCCTCCCTCCTCCTGGAGTCTCAAAGCCAAGCTGTGAGGCTGGGAGCACACAAGCAAGGAAGAAAATCTGCCAACTTCGCCTTTCCTCCTCTCGCTCTCTCTTTAGCTGCCTGTAAGGGAGGCTGCAGTAAAATAATGAAATAAAAGCCAAGGCCCAGAGAAAGCTGATTCATCCACAGCCCAGGGCCAGCGGCCGGCTCCAAGCAGAGCTGTAAAATCAATCTGTCACTGCTCACCGCAGTATAGATCAGTGGAGAGATTCTGACTGCAGCGAGGGCAGAGCCCAGCCTTCTCCCAGGGCCCCAGCCGAGGGACGCGGTGGTACCCCTGGGACGGATGGCAGATGGGCAAGGGAAGAGAAGGAGAAGGGCTGATCTGCCGGCTCCATGAGCTGGAAATGCTCCCAGCGAGACTCCCTTCGCTGGCAGCACACACCGAAGGAAGCGCAGGCAGACTGCGTGACTGCCTTCCCTGCCTGACTCTTCCCTCCTTGTGCAGGCAAATGGCACAAGGGCCAAGTCGTGGAGGGGAGAGAGGGAATGGCTGTCTGCACTGCTCTTTCTCCTAGAGGCACCATCTGCATTGAACATTGCCTCCAGTATTCCGCAGCCAGGGTTAAACCCACAGAGGGTTAAAAATCATGTTTATCATCACCTTTGAGACTTGCAGATTCTGGGCTATTCCAGGGCTTAAGAGCTCCCTGGCGTATGTTGGAATAACACTGGGGAATCACTCTAATAAATTCAGTTCCCATGTTCACCCCTAACAGCATCTCCAGTCTTAAGAGGATGTAGCAGCCTAACAGAGCAGCAGCTGAGAACAAAGGTGTAAACCAAAGCAGTTCTTGGGGCTGTTCCCATTTTCATTAAGGGGGCAGAGAGGTCAGGCCTGGGTGGAGGGTGGTGGTCTCTGAGCTGCTGGCGCAAAAGAATTAGGAGGTGATTATCCTTCCGTAGGCTTGGACACCGGGAATGAGGTGACTCTGCAGCTGCCTTAAAGTACCTGTGACGTCCTTAGGAAGCTTTTTTTTCTTGGTTAAGGCTTTTTTTTTACTTATGAAGTAACAAACAACAGAGTCTTTCCAGCACTTTTGACAAGGTCAGAGCATCTGCAACGTAAACATAAGGGTGAGCATCAGTGTCCTCTGAATGATCATTTGCAACGGGATAAGTAAGGAGCAGGGGTTCTGTCTTTGAATGAGATCGAGGACCCAAATGTCCCACACCATTGGGGATGTGGTGCTTGCGCCTGCTTGTCTCTTGGAGCGGTTCTGTTTTGCTGGATCTAAGTGTTGTTCCTAGGTTAGTGGGAGTATGAGCAAGTGCTGTCTGACCCCCATGGGCACTGGCAGCACAAGGATCCTGCCCTATCATTTCTCAGTCCAGAATCGATCTGTGCCAGCAGGAGAGCCTCTAGGAGGCTCATCCTGAACAGACTGCAAGATGATCCTGAAGGAACTCAAGCAGGAGAAAATCCTGCATTAATTTGGAGTTGGAAACCTTTTCTCCTACTTCAACACCCTCCAAGATTAGATCATGTTTGTCCTTGGAGGAGGTAGAGAAAGATGGAAACCAGTCCCTGTTCCTTTAGCTTTTAGCTTCAAAAGAGCTTGGAGGAAAAACCCTACAGTCATAACCCCCAAAGTGATAAAGGCGAGAAAACTGGAGTCTGGAGGTGCCAAGATAAGCTCCCTTCTCCTCTCATCCCAGGTGGAGCAAGTAGCTCTGGCATTTAATCTGTGAGAACAGACATCTACAGATGGTTCAGGAACATCCAGAAGTGTCCCCAGAGCTGCTCACCTCCTGTCTCCGAGCACAGTGTGCATGGCTGTGTGTTCTTTCCCATTTGGGTTTGCAGGTTTTGAGTAAAAGAGGTTACAGCAAGCTTCCTGTGTGCCATTTTTCAACAGGGCTGACCTTGTGTGTTTGTACCTTACGGATATGTGTGATGCCTGGGGCTAGTTTTGCAGATGCGTCCTTTGCACTTGTTGCTTGTGTTTTGGCGCAGGCAGCTCATTCCTGTAGGGCTACTCACTGTTGCAGTCCCCATCCTTCCCCTTCAGTCTGTGGGTTTGGTGTCCCACCCCTGAGGATGTTGTATGCACGTGAAAGGCTGGGAGCATCCCCATACTTGCTGGGTTTGGATTTACATGGGATTATTTCTCTGCCAACAGAGAGAAGAATCTGCAGGTGGGTCAAAGGAGCTCAGTGCCCCCTGTAGATCTGCAAGCGTGAGATAGATGGGGTAGTTACATTGTTCTATATTTACACCACAACTACCAGGATGGGGAGGTGGGCTACGGGTGATGCACTAGATGCAACTGGACATCACAATTTAACACATTTAATAATAACGCTGATTGCAATGGAGGTTTGTGGCAGAATAATTCCTGTGCAGCTCTTGGACTGCATGAAGAAAGCCATTAGTTTCCCATCAGATGTTACAAGTGCTTGTATGTCCTTACCCATGTGATTGTGAGTGTGGCGGTGGCAGGGTTAGGTGTCATTTCCTACAGGCTGTTGATCTTTGTGTCAGGAAGAACGTCTTCACCTAGGTGTTTTGCATATGTCTGTGTGAGGCAGGGGTGCAGGTGGTGTCTGTTCAGCCACAAGTAGAGGTTTTGGAGCGTTTCCATTTGTTCTCTCAACCTTTATTCATACCTTTGTGAAGAACAGCTGGTACAGGTACATGTGGGTGTGAATTGGTCATGAGTAAATGTAGGTGTTGGGAAGGTTTCTAACATCAGCATGGCCAGGGTCCAGAGCAGCCTGTGAGCAGGGAGCAAGTGATCTCACAGGGCTAGGATGGACCTGGAGATGTTTCTGAGGATGATTCTATGGTGTGGCTGCCTGGAATAGCAGGAGGCTGGATTGCACATCCCAGAAAGCCAGCTCCCATCCAATGCCCCATGTTCCTAAGTTCCTGTGCAGCTGCTCTATGTCTGGGCATACCCAAGTGAGACAGGCAGTCCCTCCACAGCTGTGGTGACTGCGAGGGATGCCTTGTGTCCCTTCAGTTGTGGTCTGTGTGTCTGCACATAGACATCCCTCCTCAGGGATTGTTTATGTCTAACTGTCACGTGTGTTTGTGCTCTCCATGAAGAGGCCAGGCAGTCATTTCTGTCACCCTGTGTTTGGTAAGGTGGCTTCCTAGCCCGTATGAGAACCATAGAATCACAGACTGATTTGGGTTGGAAGGGACCTTAAAGCTCACCCAGCTCCAAGCCCCTGCCATGGGCAGGGACACCTTCCACTAGACCTGTGTGCAGTATCTGGGGGCTGAGCTGTGGCCGGCTCCCCAGCACCTGGTACACATAGATGTTTGTTTCTGACTGTAGGCAAGTTCTCCATCAGCACTGGCATGCGTGGGTTTGGGCACAGGGAGGTGGAAGTTCTTCCAGTGAGCTGTTGCATGTACATGAGGGAATGTGGTTGAGGGTGATTTCTGAGGAGCTGTTGCATTTCTCCGTGTGGTGATCTGGGGGGGTGTATCAAAGACAGTCTCCCCAGAGCAGTCACATGTGTGTGTGTGTGTGCGGATGAAAGGTTTCTCCCACCTCCTGTTGCATTTCTGTATGTCAGTTTTCTTAGTAAATACCACAGGGGTATATATTAAGTTGTAGTTTCCCACATACCTGTGTCAGTAGGTGTTTAGCTGTTGCATGCATACATGCGTGTGTGTATGTAGCTCCTCAGGAGCTGTTACTCCTACCTGCATCATTCCTAGAGGCTGTTGTATTTTCATGCAGATGACTCGGTTCTGAGAAGCTGTAGCCTCTGTGTGTGTGTGTGACTGCGATTCCCCAACAGCTGTTGCTTGTGTGTGCTCCTGGGAAGCTGTTGTATGTTGTGTGTAGCTGTTCAGCAGCTGTTGGAAGGAAATGGTGTGTGTGTGCAGTTCCCCAGCAGCTGTTGCATGCGTGCTCATGTCTCTGGTGGAGGCCCACCCCTTTCTGCCTGTACCCAAGCCGTGGCTGTGCAGTCAAGGAGAGCTAGGAGCCGGCTCCATGGGAGAGGGACCTTCTCCTGCCACAGCCTTCCCAGCTGGGAGAAGCAGTGCCGGCTCCGCTCCCAGAGCCCTATCAGCCGAGCCTGTGGCGAATTAATCACTTGCGTTTTAAATGCCAATACAGCCCTTTCTGCCTTCTTCCCCCAGTGATGCGTATGCGGCGAAGGCAGCAAATCCTCCGGCTGTGCGTGCCCTCCCTGGACCGCCGCTGCCGTGCTCGCGTGTGTGCGTGGCTGGGAGCTCTGCCTAGGTGCAGCCGGGAATGAGACAGCTGTGGGGCAGGGGGACAGCACAGCTCCAGGGGTGACTGACACAAGGTGGGGGATCCCCCCTTAAGAACACACACCGCTGCAGGGCTCCAAGTTGCTAGAAGACAGGCGTCTTTTGTGCCTCCACTTCGTCTCTGCCATGCCCGGTATGGAAGCAGGGAGCAATCGCCCCTCCAGAAGCAGGTATGTCTGCATGTGTGTGTGTGTGTGTGTGTGTGACACGTTTCTGTGTGCGGTCCTGGTGCAGCTGCCTGGCGTGTCCTCGGCTCCCTGTTGTCCCTGTCGCCTCTCAGAGAAGCGGCTGAGATTGGAGGGGGAGGACCGGGGTGTGGGGGGGAGAAAGGCAGGATGGATGGATTGCCTTTCTCCTCCAGACTATGCATGTACACCCTGGGCGGGGGGTGGACGTCTCTGAGCTGAGGATGAAGGCAAGGGGTGAGTGCATGGAGATGGGGAAGTGACCAGGGGTGAGGGGGAGATGATGCCTACACGGGGTGATCGGAGGGAGGGAGGCTTGGAGACTGGTCTCCCTTTCTGTGTGTGTGTGTGTGTGTGTGTGCAACTCGCTTAGGATCAGGATGCTGAATAGGATCAGAGCTTGCTGCACGCAGCTGGGTTTGACTGGTCTGCTTCTACTCAGACCTTGCAAGAGGAGGGGGTACATGTATATGTATGTATAGGTGTGTTTGTGTGTGTCTCTGTGTGTGTATACTTATATATGTATATTATATGCATATATTATATACATGCATGTGCATATACAGGTATAGGTACACTGACATATAGGTTTATTGCCTGCAGAAGGAGACAGCCTCATCCCACAGCCCCCTGCTCCCTGCCTCTTAGCAAACTTTGCCGGGGAGCCTTTGCAGACAGTGATGTGTGTGTGTGTGTGTGTGTGTGTGTGTGTGTGTGTTGTCCCTGTGTGTGGTGTGTGAACATTCGCCTGGTTTGGATGCAGGGAGTGAGTAAATCTCTGCTCTGCTTTTACACTGCTCTGCCGGGAGGCTGACTGGCTGCAGAAAAGTCATTGCGTGGTGTCTGTCGGGTGTGTGAGTGTGCGTGTGGTGGCGGTGGGAGCTGGGTGTTTATGTAGGGGCCCAGGACAGCTACTCAGATGCGCAGGTCTGTCCGTATGCATTGCTTTCAGGGGGTCTGCGTGACAATTTTGGGTTTTTTTTTCCCATCAGAAAAAACATTCCCACATTTTTATGCATAAGGATCCTCTTGCTCTGGAGCATGGGATGGGGGAGGAGAAGCTGAATGAATGAATGGGACCAAGAGGAGGGGGAAGGAGGAGGTATGGGGGTGGGGTAGAGAGGCGAACAGACGCATCCTATTCTCATCCCAGGACAGACAGGAGTGCACAGCTGCTGCTGTTCCCATTCCAGAGCTTGGATATGGCTGGGTAAAGGCCGCATAAATCTGCTAATGCTGCAGCGGGCAGCATATCTGGAAGCTGCTGTACGTAATGCCCTCTCCTGTGCGTGCTGGTGTGGCTCCCCCTTACCTCTGTGTGCATACATGTGAGCACACATGTGCGTATTGCATGTGTGTGTGTGTTTGGAGGCAGGGGTGGCTGTGCACAAACAATATGCTTGCAAGCAGCCAGGGAAGGAAGTGTTGGTGGTGGGGAGGAGAGCATCGCTCCGGCGCTGCAGGCGCGTGCATCTTGCAGCCATGCACAGCCCGCGGTCCATTGGCACCCACTATGGGCTCACACAAGCATCTGCTGCTGGGGCTGGTGTGTGCACACAAAAGTGGGTGCACTTGTGCAGGCCAGACTCAGGAGCTGCTCCCCCTCCTTTCCCCTAAAGGCTGGAGAGCACAGCACTTCTCCCCACCCTGAAGGTAGGGAGCTATAAACCAAACTATGGAGCAGGGGGAGGATTGCTGAGATTGGAGCTGGGACGGGTAAAGATTATATAGGGAGTGGGGAGAAGGGGGGGGGGGGTCCATGCCCCTGGAGGGGGCCTAAGGGACTGGGGAGCCTGGCTGCATTGCATGCTGTGAGCCAAGGAATTTGTCATGCACCAGGAGGTGGGAGGGAGAAGAGTGTGTGTGAAGTGGGGATCTGGGGTGAAGGGGGAGGAAGGGGACTGTGCCAGGGTAGAAGGGCATTTCTGGTGACCTGCATCCCCCGCCCCGTCCCCACACACTCCTGCGTCCCAGGAAGTGCGGCCTGGCAGCATCACTGATGTTCTATTCAAAGGAAGCTTCATGTGCATGGAACATGCATTATTAATATATTTAAATAGAGCCCCCCTTTCGCCTCCCTGCTCTATGCAGACAGTACCAGCAGCAGTGAGGAAGCTGCAGGGAGTGGAGGGGTGCTGATGTGGTGCCAGGGGTGAGAAACAGCCGCTTTCATCCCACTAATTTCCCCAGCCTAGAAATCTTTCTCCCCCAGTCCCCTCCCCACTTGCCACTCTCCTCACCCTGTTGTTTTCCTCTGGGAGGTGGTTTGCTTTCGGAGCATCCAACACACAGGCATGTAGGTACATCAGGATGAAGCAAGCTGTTTTCATTGCTCTTCCCCCCCCTTGAAAACTATGACACCAAAGGAAGAACTGTGAATGAATGGCCTTTCCCTCTCTTCACCCAGCTCCAGGCAAAGTGGGTATTTGGGAATATGCTGCCTGATCCGCTGCGCTGGTGCAAAGCTAAGCTGTGGAGCAGAAGCAGCTTGGAGGGTAGAGAGGGCGTTTGGTAAAATGGGGCATACGGAGGTGGAGGTTTTGCTGGGGGGCAGCTTGCAGTTAAAATCAGAAAGGTGGAAATCACAGGCAGGGGTGAAGCAGAGGGGAGGGAAGCATAGCTGCGATGATGTCTGTGACGTTTATTCCTACCTGGGTCATGTCAGAAGCCAGATGCCGCTCCAGGCAGAGTGCGGCTGCCTCATCTAACTCTGCTGAAGAGTGGTGGAGAGCCCTGCTCACCTGGGAGAAAAGCTAGTGGTCACACCATGGCCTGTCGAAACCTCCCAGTGCTGTCAGCAGATGTGTCAGAAAGCGTCAGCACATTTGCTGAGAGGAAGAGACCCGGCTGCTCTCTCCCTCATCTCACGTAGTGTGCTTTTTCCCCTCAGTTCCCCTGATCCCCAAGCGTGGGCCTGGGATAAGTTGTTTCTTTTATTAGTGTGAAGGAGGGTTGAGGACATGCAGGGAACACCCCTGTCCTCACACTCTGGTGAGCTGATGAGCGGAGCCCTGCTCTGGGAGAGGCATGTGATGTCCCTCAAACATACTTGTAGCCTTCTCCTATGCCTGGGTACCAGAGCAGGACAGGAGCAGGTTAGGTGTTCCAGGAAAATACCCCCTTTTCTGTGGATGGAGGAGCTTTTGCTTTCCTTCTCCATGGAGCAGTGAGGGATCCCAGTCTGCCAGCAAGTACAGGGAAAGCTGGAGCATCCTCAGTAGCATTGTGGATTCTGCTGGTGGGGATTGTTCATGCTGGTCCCGATGCTGAACTACGGGGGGGGGGGTTGAGCTCTATTTGAGGTTCTCTGGGAGCAGAGGTCAGTGTTTCCCAATGCCTTTCCAGGTGGGAAGAGGAGTTAAGGAGGACATGGATTTCAGCCAGTGAAGGGAAGCAGGCTGAAGGCATGGGAGCCACCTCCTATGCTGGGTGTGTGGGTGTGAAGTCCTCTTTTTGGGACTGGAATGGGAGAGTGCAAAGCTCAAGGAACAGAACAAAGGGCTGTGACCCACCTCCAGCCCCTTTTCTCTGCTGGGTCAGCTGTGATACAGATGAAGGCTGTATTTAAAGCCCCGTATGGGTCAAGCTTGGCACTTTGGAGGTGACAGTGGCTGTGGGACTGCTGTACTGTTTTGCGTCAGTGGCTAGATGGTCTGGCAGCATTTACAGTTGCATTTGTGTCCTGGCTTTTCTGTGTTCCCCAGCTGGTGTTAGTTTGGTAGCTTGCTTTGCCATTGCCTGACCTGCTCTTTAAGGGATTATAGCAGTTCTTCAGGTCTCCTTGGAGCTCAGGGGCACCTAGCCGTTGCCTGAGATGAACTGCTTTCCCCACAGACCACACTGACCAAACAGTTTTCTGTCACTGAGGAGAAATGACCTCATTTGTTCAATGCTCATAAGCCAAGAGGAAACCCAGTTCCAACTGACCAGCTGAGGTACAGGAGGAGGGAAGGGCAGTTGTCATTCTTTCCACAGCATTATAAGGAGTGGGAAACAAGCTATTAAGAGTCAGGTTGAGGTGAATAACTTGATGGGTTTGGTCACTAGATGTTGAAGGGAGTCTTTAGGGTTCCCAGGCAGCCCTGGGTAGACACAGTGGCTATATGGTGCCTTATAGCATAGCACCAGACATCAGGGAGATAGGCACAGGATCGAAACCCCGTAGGAGAATTTGTGCTACTGCTGAAGGTAAGGCCCATCCATTGTCCTGTGCTGACCCAACTGGTGTGCTAGATCCATTCCTTCCTGCCTGCAGTCACCCTGGGGAGTGCACTGTCAGCTTTTCACATAAGAGTAGCACCCATCTGGTTTCAGTAAGCTGTAGGGGAAGGACTGTTTGCAAGAAACTGTAGGTACTTTTGACTCCTGTGGGTGTCAGTCTGACAGCAGGGATAGGGAGCAAATAAGAAGGATCGTCAATAGTATGACCTGGAGAGGGTGTCACGAAGTGCTGCAACTGGCCCATGGGAGAGTCCCTTCCTTCCTTCCCTCCTAACTTCTGAATGGCTTGGGTGACAAGCTAATCACCATGGTAGGCACTGTAGGTATGCAGACTGTGTCTCAGGATGGGGTACAGGCTACCAGTTGCCTCAAGGCAAGGTATCATATGTTTGTATTCATTCTTTTCATGGCTCATGCACTCAATCTGTAGACCAGATGGGTCAGAGTTGCCTGTGTATTTTTAGGTTACGGTGAGGACTCTATGAGCTATCCTTCCTCTGGGAGCACTGGTTTATGCGTGAGAACATATATGTTGTAAACAGGGAAAGAACTGTTTTCTGCTAGGCTTTGTCTGTCTGTTCCTGTTGTATGCACAGGTCACACCAGTGTGTGCAGGAAGTCTGTGTGCACATCTGTGTCTCATTCCCTCTTTGGCTTCATCTGTGTTATCCGTGCATCCGTGTGTTCCTGTGTGCATTTGTGTGCCTCTGTGTGATGCAGGTAATTGGTTTATATCTGGAATGATCACATGTGTATGGGTATGTAGATGCACCTTTCCATCTCTTGGACTTGATGTCCAAATCTCGGTACTTGATGTCTCAGTCTGAGTATGTAAGTGTTTGTAGTTGTGTGCCACGCTCAGCTGGAGGACATCCATCCTACCTGTTCATATGTCTTCTTCTCTCCACCTCTTGTGATTCTTCTTCTTCCTCATCCCGGAGAAAGGTCTTGTGCTTCAAGAGATAGTCTTGAGTTGTATTACCTGGTGCCACATGTATGAAGTGAGTTAGCTTTCCTGACATCTGTGTACTCAAGTACATCCAGAAGCATCAAGCTGTGAAGCACAAAGAGAACCAATTAATATTTCCAAGGCTTTATTGAGACCAGTCTGAAAAACCTGGCATTCAATCCTGGGTGCTATGCTAGCTGAAGGAGGGTGAATAAATAAATTGGAGGGAATTCAAAGAAGAGCAAAAAACGTTATGAAAGGGCTACAGGGACTTACTTATGAGGAGAGATTAAAAGAACTAAATGTGTAGAGCTTGACTAAATGATGATACTATAACAGTTTACAAGTATTTGAGGACTGTAAACACCAAGGAAATGAAGAGATTATTTAAGGTGTAAAAAGATAGGCAAACTCAGAAGTGTGGGATGAGGCTGAGCAAAAAGGTGAATATTTGGCTGGCTCTGAGGATACATACAGGATTCCTGGTACAAGTGCTCAGACCAGCTACGAAATAGCCTGGCAGATTCATGGAGATGCAACTGCTTGCAGCAAAGAAACACATGATGGTTAAAAGGGGTGGAGGGAATAAGCATGGACACCATGGACAGTGGTGGGGGTGGAGTGATCTGCAAGGCCTCTTCTTCATATGCACCACTGCCAAGAAAATTCCAAGAGGTATTTGATTGTCTTTCACCTTTTATTGATACCCTGTCTCACTGCTGGGGAGAACCTGCACACACTGTTGTTGAGGGACCAGAGAGGTGGTAAGGGAGAAATGAGTACATGGAGTCTGATGGAGGTGGAGGACATTACTCCTTCCACCTCTCCATCCTTTCCAGCTGAAGAGGTACTCCAGGAAGCAATCCTGTAGGTGAAAAGGGGCTTTGCTACATCAACTTTCTAGGAGGGTACAGGCTGAACCTACCAAAGTGAGTGGTTCCCACTTTCCAGACAAAGATGGCTTGGCATAGGGAGAGTGGAGTCAGGAGGATCAGACTTCCCTCCTCTGAATTCCTGCTCACAGATGATTCAGAATTGGGACAACAAGGTCAGAAAGATTAACACCCCACCTTTTTTATCACATTGCAGTCACAGGCCAGGAAAATTGAGTCAGATCATAATGAAAGGATTAATGTGGAGAGGTTGCCATGAATAGTGTGACAGACAGGTCAGTGAAATGGAACGGAATTTAGGGGGGTTGGCCCTGTTACAGATGGCCTCCTGAAAGGCCTCCATGTTTATCAACAGGGAAAAAGGATTTGGTCTTAAAAAGTCTGGAACAAGGTATTGAGAGGGGTAGGAATGAAGCATAGATATTATTCCCAGCAAGGGTCTGTACTGGGGATGACTGGTTTAAATGGCCTCAGACCTCCTTACAGCTTTAGGGCAGAGGGAAAAAAAGTCCTTCTTGGAATGGGCTCTGTTGTTTGTTTCCTTGTCAGTACCTCCAATATGATCTAATGCACCAAAATTATATTGTTACACAGAAGTACTGTTTTCCTGTGACTTCTGCATCAGCCTGGCTATTGAAAGCCACAGGAATATAAGAAGGACCCTACTGACTCAGGTGTGAGGTCCTTCCAGTCTCCAGATCCCCAGCAGTGTCTTGAAAGAGGGAAGAGGAAGAGTATAAAGACAGGACAACTGTCTAGCAGTACTTTTTCTGAACACTCTTTTGGCCTCCAGTGATGTGTGGCTGACGGATCCTGTGCTGTTGTACATTTCATAGATCTCTATGGATTTGTTTCTTCCCTGAATTTGTCCAGCCAGTTTTTACAGGTGAAGTACCAGCACCCACAAAATGGCATGGTAGGAAGTCAGGCAGCATAAACATGCAGTGTGCAGTGCAAATCCTCCTGACATTTGTCTTGAACCTGTTACTTTCTGGTTTAATTTCCTGGCCCTCAATTTTTGGGTGGGAAGAGATAATTAACATCTGCCTCCTCTACCCTTCCTCTGTCATCTGTGGTTTTATAGACCTGTCTTATTTTATGGTCTCTATTGCCTCTTCTCCAGTAGGTCTTCACCTTTCATCATCCTGTGCATACCAGCTGCCTCTTTCTTGACTATAGCGCTTCATCTTTGTGGTGACAGAAGGACATGAGGCATTGCTAGATGGGAAGAGACATCACACCAATGAGCTGTGCCAGTCCCGCACAGGTATAGACTTCTGTGTCAGCTGCAGTGGCATGTTGTAGGAGGTTAAGAAGCTGGGCAAAATCTTTGGAATCATTTTAGGGTGCCCTTGGCACATCAAGACAGGACTGGGCAAGATCCTAGGAGGCTTGGAAAATAGGGGGGGGGGAATTTTGAAGTGGACCTCAGGATGTGAGGATAGCTTCTGTGAGCATGGGTGCTGGTGGTCAGCAGGGGCAGGAGCTGGTCAATACAGAGCAAGTGAGGGCATTGAAAGGTGATAGAGATTTGATTTGGGCTCTTACTGAAGCATGTTCAGGTAAGTCAGTTGATGGTAGGATAGTCTGTAGGAGCAAGGGGAAAGTATGGCTTGGATATTTTGCTGGTGTAATGGGCAGTGGAAGAGAGTGGAAGGAAGAGGTTAAGAGGACATGGACCACCTATGAGGAGGCTCTCAGGCCTAAGCACAGCACAGGGACATCTACGTCTTCACCTGCTTGAAAGAGACACCCCAGAGTAAGCTTCCAGGTCAGGACTAGGCTTTCCTATGGCAGATTGAGAGATACAGCAACAAAACTGTGACTGAAATTGAGATTTTCTTGTATTTCCTGGCTAGCTGAGACCCACAGCCAGGTTATGGAGAAGAGATGAATTAAAATGAAGCATCAGCCACCTTGTGTGTGGTCTTCAAGTGGAATAGGTTCAGAGAGAGGGAACTCATGCTGGGAAGAAAAAGTCCCTGGTGGGGTGCAACAACCTTGTGGTATTGGAAGGTGAAGAAGGTGCCCTGGTAGCCCTTATGATATTTCCTACAGAGAAGCAATGTTCTGAGTAACCTTTGGATTAAAGGCAGTAGGTGACTGAGGTGAGTGTGGAAAGCCTGTTTAGATACTGCCAGATGTGACCAGGGCCGGGCTGTCATCAAGGGGAGGAGATGAGGGGAGAGGTCTGGTGTGAAGGAGGGGCCGAGGGGTGAAGGCAGAGAGGAACAACATCAGGGGAGACAGTGACGTGAGATGTCTGTAACAGCCATTTATGCCTTGAGATTTCAATCTCTGCTCCACACTGGGTGCCTCTCAGGGGGCAAGGAAGTCTTCTTCAGCCCCAGCAACCTGTTCCCAGCCTGGTCACACACTGGGACAGTGCAGCTGCCTCACTCTTCCTTACATACTAAGGAAGGTGGTGAGATTTGTTGTTTCACACCATGTGCGTATAAAGCTTTTCTGCTAGCAGTCATGAGCAGAGATGGTGAAGGTGTCTTTTCTGCCTCCCCTCCCACTTTCTGCCCTTTCTTTTCTTCTGTCTCCTCCTCCATGCTGGTTGTAACCTTTCTTCCCTTCCCTGTCTGCTCACCTAATACAGGCTGCATCCTGTGTCTCTGTTTTCCTTTAATCCATGTGATGGATCATTGACAGACCCCCACTGTAATTTTTCTAAATCAAAGCCCTTTATCTTGAATAGAGCAAGGTCAGGGGAAGCTTCTTAAGGCATTGCTTGTATTTTCTGTTGCTGCCTCAGAGCAACTTAAAGGATGGCTCAACAGGATTAGCAGAAAGTGCAAGATCGGACAAATGGATTTGGCAGGGACTGGCTGGTGGGCCTGGAGGAGCTGTGCTGCAAAGTGGGAGAGCTCCATGCCTGCTTCCCACTGTGCCCCTGGGCAGTAAAGGCAGCTGGGCTGATGCTGAGCACAGTGCTGTTGCTGCCCCGGGAGAGAGCAGTCTCAGCCTGCAGCAACACTCTTGGCTAAGCAAGGCTACTTAGTGCAGGCTGGGTGCTTTAGGGCCAATGCACAGGGGATATCTCTGTGCTTCAGGGACAATTGCACCCAGCACAAGCCTCTCTGCAAAGCCTAGAGAGACATGCCAATCACAACACAGCGATGTACAGCTGGAATAGCGTGGGTCAGGCCTCAGGAACAAACCAGGATGCCATTCCCTGCAGTCACAGGTCTCCATGGCAAGCTTCCCATTCCCTTCGCAGCCTGCCGGGTGCTGCTGGAGGTGTGAATTAGCAGTCAAGAAGTGCTGTCATCAGACTCTTCTTCCTTGGGTTGGCTGCTTCTGCTTCCCTCCTCCCCTTGCTTGTCTTATGCTTTTGCAAGTGTGTGTTTGAGAAGAAAGCATCAGACTTGTGGGATGGCAGAAGGGCAGGAGGCCACCTGTAAGCTCTCCTCACACAGCCTGGCTGGCACACTGTGCAGCCCTGACCAGTTCGTGGCCTTTGCTTCCTCCCCAGCATCTTGCTGCTGCTGGCAGCGCCAGTTTCCCCTATCTCTCACCCAGAGGAGCAGCTGGCTCTGCTTGGGATGGGAGGGGGTCTGCAGCAGGTTGCCCCTTCCCTTGTGGTGACCAAGCTGATTTGACCACTGTGTCCCAACAGGAACCCATCCCTTCCCCACTGCACAGCGAATCTGTGCTGAGTAGGAGTCCCAGCCCATTTGTTCTCTGATCCCTCAGGTGACTGCTTCCCTCCTTCATCTGAACCCCCTCTGTCCTTGACTGTGTTCTTAGTGTACCAAGGCTCTGTGGTCAGAAAGGAGACTCATGAACAGCATCTTCCCCAGCTGCAGCTAGCAACTACAGTCTACCCCATCAGGCAGACACCCCTTCCTTGCACATAGTGTTCAATAATGTACGCCTCTTGTCTTATCCTATGTGTACATGTATGGCAGTGTGAACTCCGCATCCAAGAGAATACAGATTCACACAATCTGGCCTTGCTTTCCCAAGCCTTCTAGAACAATGGGATAGCTGGATTAGTCAGGGACATGACTGCTCCTCTCCAGCGCAAGGATTTCCCTCGCCACACTGTCCTCTTCTTATTGGCAGTCCTCCTCCCAAGTGGATGAAGGGTCTCTCTGGGATCTCATTTCCTCTCTGCTGTCCTCCTGCACCAGCCTGGCCGTACATCCCAGGGCTTGTCTTTGGTGTGGGGCACTCCAGCCTCTCAGCATGTGCTGCCCATGGGGGAAGCTCATGCTGTTTCTGTGTAGAAGAGGATTTGCATGCCTGGTCGGGGAGAGACAGCCTGGCCTGTTTATTCTTAATGCTCCGTATTATCTCCATTAATAATGCCACCTCTGCCTCACATGCTAATTAAGGCTCAAGATTGTTAATGTAATAGGGAATTTGGGCAGAGACCACACAAGACTGGCTGGATTAAGTTAACCTTATGGACTGTTAATGGATCTCCTGGAGGGGCATTTCTGCCTAATGAGAATATTGGCTTGAATGGAAATCAGGGGCTGGCTGTCCATGCCCAGCATAGCTGGGAAAGCTGGTGAGGCCGCAGGGCAGGACATGGGAAAGGCATCTGCAGGAGCTGTTGGTGAAGCCTAGGAGGCAATAGGAGGGGGCAAGGCCGGAGGGGAAGACCTCGAGGTGAAGAAAGAATTGGGAGGAGTGGAATAGTAGCACTGGTGGTGCTGCACAGGGGAGAGGCACGAACAGGTCCTGAGGCTGTCCCCGTGCTTTATGTGGTGAGTGTTTAAATATTAACACAATGGGCTGTATTTCCTGGTTGTGACCTCCAGCAGTGAAAAGGGAACCCAAACTGTGTTAGTGGTGAGCAGGAATCTAGGGATAAAAACCTGGGAAGATCCCTGTCTTGTATAGTGTGGGGAAAATGTTAGGGAAGGAATCTGACTCTGAGCACCCTTATGTGGAAAGAGCACACTGCCTTGCTGGTGAGCAGCAAATGAAAGGCTGGGTCTCAGTTCAGAAGAAACCTGGAAACAAATTGATGGAGGCAAAATATGCTTAGAGGCTAAGCTTTCATTACTGAGAATTGGGTGAGGTTTGGGGATATCACAGATTCAGAATTGCTGTTGAAGCAAAACAGGTGCAGCTTCAGTGTTAGACTGCATTTTCAAGTCAAAAGGCCTGGATGAAACTGGGTCTTGCTGGGAGCCCCTGAAGCGTTCCAGGGAAGGTGTGCATACTTTCACATCTGGCTCCTGTGTGCTAATTTTGTCCTCCAAAGGGAATAGGTTCTGAGTGGGATATAGGGCAAAAGCAAAGCCTGAAGTGGAGGCCAGTTGTTTGCTATTTCGATTTAAGTGATTTAGATCAGCCCCAGAACAAGCATGCAGAGGGCTCAGGGTAAGGTGTCTGGGAGGGAAGTAATGATGCACAGTATTGGTTAAAGGAATACAGAAATAACTTTGGTGTTTTCTTCTTACTGCCCCAGGTGGTGCCCCAAGTGGGCAGGCTCCATGCTTTGGATCCTAGCCTGGAGCTTACTCAGTTCCTGAGGGATCTGGATGAAGGCTTAGCCTTCTGATGAGGAGCAATGTCAGAGCAACGAAGACATGTTGCTTTGGCTCCAGAGGTGTGAGTTTGAGCTGTGCTGACTTCAATTTGGGCACCCAACTAATGCAAGCCATGAGTCTGGTTTGTAGTGTGCAGGGTTTGGGAGTGCAGGTCTGTGGGTTTGTGATGAGGTTGGAAATGGGCAAGAAGAGCATGGAAAGGGCATAGGTCCAGTCCAGGTTGGCCAGTGAGGTTTTTCTTTCCTTTCTGGCACTTTGTAGGTGAAGATAGCAGGGAGCTGCAAGGAAAGGAGTTCCCTTGCTGCGTGTTGTGTGGGAGTTGGTTCCTAGGGCAGAGTACACTGCTGCCAGGGAGCGAGGGGAACTGAGGGGAGGTGAGAAATTAAAAGCAGAGACCAGGAGGAGAGGCAGTGCAGGAGCCAGACAGACTGTTCCAGCCGAGAGGGGTCCCCTCCCTGCAGATCTGTATGCATCCAGAGGTGCATGCAGTACTCATTGTACTGCACCCATAGCGTTGTTTCCACAAGGATGCTCACTCAGCAGGCTTGCAGTAACACACTGGTGTTGCACACACAGAGGTTTAAATGCTGTGACACACACATGAGGCAACCCAAAGAGAACACATAATTCTCTGTGATATCTCACAAATACACTCATGTTTTCAGCAAGGATCAGATTTGCACACAGACACACTGTTCACCCTATATATAGTATAGCACTTGGATGCACACATGTACACATACATGTTCCATGCTTCAATACCTGAATTCCATTGCCCACAGCAGGCACATGCACAGCACTAGAGACCATACATTCCTATCTGTGTGCACGCATGACACACGTTGGCCATGTTGCCCCCTTTCAGCATTATCCCATGCAGATGGACACACTCATGGCAATACTGATAGACATTTCATAGTTTTGTGACTTCCAGGTCTCTCTGCTTGCCAGCATAAAACTGGCATGTGAAGGTGAGGCAAGCACATCCCTGTGGTGAGCACCACACTGATGTACATGTGCAAACACGCATTCACATCCCCCTTGGCTTCTGTTTGCCTTGCTTTTGCTCTCCTTTTTCTTCTGTTTAGCCAGTTATGGTGCTTCTTCCATGCCCCCGAAGCACAGGAGCAGATGGTTTGGAGGTCAGTTTAGGATGATGTTCCTTTTCCACTAGTGGCTCTCTTGAGCTGCTTAGCTCAGTAGTAAGTATCTCAGAGATAAAGATCTTCCTTGCCTATCCACAGTGACACCTCTGTTACCCCTGAGCACCTATTAGAAATCCTGGGTCCAAAAACCTCTTCAGATTGCCCTCATGGCTGCACTTTAACCTAAGTAGCATCTCAGGCTGTGGTGGCTCTTCCAGGTTCAGCAGCATCAGTTAGCTTTGACCAAATGAGGCAACTCCATCTCTGTTGTGCTTTGCACACGTCTTGCTGAGACCTAGAAAGACTCTCTCACTTGTTCCCTTTCAGCCTGCATTATTCATCTCCTGTAATGCACAATGAATGTTTGTGGGACAACCGAGCACAGTGCTGAGGAGCAGACATTCCTAGCAGGCTGAAATTGCCTGGGTGCAAGGGCCAAATTGAGATGAGAGGGGAAATTTTTACTCTTTCTAAGCACTTCTGAAAAGCCAGTGGTGGAGGCAAAGGGGAAAAGGGGCTGGTTTGGAGTGGCTGAGGTGGTGGTGGTGGCTTGCCCACATGTTTCTTCTGCCTCCTCCCATGGTACCGCATGTCCCAGTGTGTGGTACATACGTGGGAAGGTGGGAGTGCTCTGGAGGAAGGTTTGAAGTAGGTGGCTTTGGGGAGCAGAGTCTGCATGCCTCAGTAGCAGTGGGGAAGGTGTACTTGCAGCCGCTGGGGAAGGGCTGGGGGGTTTTCGGTGAAGAGCTGTGGGAGCAGGGTGCTGGGTACACAGTGTACAAGGGCAGGATGCTCCTGGAAGAGGCTATTGCAGTGTGCACGTTACTGAGGTCTGTCTGTATGTCCAAGAGCACCAGATAGAGCTTGGGGGGCTCCCTCCATTTTCCCTCTGTGTGGCTGGAGCTAGACTTGATTGCAGCCCCTGCATTGCCTGTGTCCAGTCCACCCTGATGCCAGCCTCTCTGTGTCTGCAAGCTCTTCCTTTTGTACCTGTGCCGATACCCACTGCTCCCAGTATAGCTACAGACCCCTGCACCGCGTGCCTGCAGTTGCACCCACACCCAGCTGCTCTTCCCCTGCCTCGGAACCCTATGTTTTCCCATTCCTCTCCCATATTCCAGCAGTACACAGTACACAGGCTTGCCCTGATGCCGAACCCTGATCACTCTCAGTCATCGATAGCAGTATCGTGCTGTGACACTACCGTGCTTGTTAAACAAGTCTGGCAGAGTGCTTGCTGCGCCGTCCCTGGTGCTAGGCCAAACTCCTCTCCTTCTATCACTCCTTCTTACCCACCTTGCATATCTCCTTGTCTCTCCTGGGGCTTGTGAGGAAGCTGGTGCCATCCTGGCCAAATCTCTGCTTCTCATAAAGGTTTATCTACTTCTTCACCATGCTTAGGTTTTGCAGTCACGTCCCCTGATGGCAGCATCAGCCAATTTCAGAGCACTCAGGGCTGGTGGGACCTTGCACTCTTCTTTGCATGCAAATTATGCACATCTAAAGCCAGAAGAAAGGAGAAAAGAAGGGATGAGTGTGGATGCTTTTGCAGGCTTTCTGCTCCAGAGACTTTGCTCTGAGGAGCTGCAACATGTGTCAGCAGACAGACACATGGGTTTTGCTGGGAGGTGGTAGAATGGGGAGAGCTAAAGTGCAAAAAAAGGGGATGATCTCAGAGATGGAGGCAGTTTAGGCAGAGCTGGTGGGGCAGTGGTGTCTGTGTGTGCACTCACACCCGTGCAGGTACATAGAACAATACAGCTGTCTCCAAAGTGAGTTCTAGCTTCATAACTTTGAAGAGTGTCGGTTTTGGGGTGGCGAGTGATGCTGGCTGGCTGCATTTCACGTGTAGTTTGTGTTTGTCTGCCTGTGCTGGATGTAGATGAGTATTTGTGTTTTCCATGTGACAGAATATGGCTGGTGTTTGGTGGTGCTGGGGCTAGCGTTTAGGATCCATCAGGATGGTATGCTGCTGTGTGGGCTGAGTTAGGTGGGTAACAGTATCTGATGCGATCAGTTTGTATGCTGCAGGCGATTCGTAAGCACAGTATGTTTGTGTGTGATAGGCAGCTAGCGCTGCTTGCTTGACTTATGTTACTAAGCGCGTGGAGATGTTTTATGTGCTTTTGTTTTCTTACAGATGTATGTGCTGTGATTTGCTGGTGCAGTGTTTGTGCTGATATAGATGGTGTGTATGTGCGTGTGTGTATACTTGGGCACTTTTTCTGGTCTTTGATGTGGAGGTGAGCTGATTAAATGATGTGCATCTGTTCAGTGACAGTTACGTATAAGTGGTCAGCAGTTTTCATGTGGTAGGTATGTTCAGACATCCAGCATGCAGTTGTGCAGTGGTCAGTATTCTCTGTGCTGTGTATAAACGTTTTGGCTGTGAGAGGTGGAACAGTCTGGGTGGAGTTGATGTGGTTGTGTGGTGGCTGTCTGAAACACCATGTATGCAGGTTAATACAGCTGTGCAACCCCGTCGGTGCAGGATGCACATGAAGAAGAGGAGCACCTCATCCCTTGAAGGGACTCTGAATATTTAGGGGGTGTATTCAGGGTGGTGCATGAGGGCATGAAAAGGCCGGTGTGTGTGCATACAGCATGTGTGTAGCAGTCTGAGTGTGAACAGTGCACTTGCAGGGGGGTGATGTGAGCAGGGCCGGGAGGTGGCATGCCTGTATGCGTGCGGGCACGTGTGTAGGCACACTTCATCTTCCCCCTGCACAGGGCCAGGGGCTGTCTCCTGCTTGCATGCAGTGGGACAGATAGGCTCTTGGGAAACAGACCATCCTCTTCCCATCCTTTAGATCTGCTTCCATCCGTCTGTCTGTCTGCCCTGCTGCCTGTGTCCAGTTGTCTGTGCCCATCACCACCAGTACGCCCCGACAGCTCACACCCCACACTGCCTGTGGACTCAGCAGCTGTGCATCTCTCCGTCCCTCCCACACACACATTCACATGCACACGCACCCTGGATCTTCATCTGTGGTATATTCAGTTGCCATTGGAAACCTAAGAAAGAAGTGAATCTACCCTCCAAGTCTTAAGCTGGTGATTTTTTTCCCTTTTTTTTTCCTCCTTTTTTTTTCCCTCCCCTTTCCTCCTCTCCTCACAGAAGGCGAAGTCGTTCGCAATGAATCCATGGCAGCTTCGATCGGGCGGTGAGCTGGAGCACCTACTCACAGGCCACTCCTCGATGTGACTGAAGAGAGGCCTTTCCCAGCACTCGCCGAGGAGAGCAGACCCCTGGATTTACCTCCTCCACACCCGGACATCCCCAGCACTGGCGCCGCGAGGTAAGCCAACCTCAGCACCTATGTCTGTGCGCCTCTGCCCATCCCTGCTTCTTCCCCAGAGGTGTGAGGAAGGGGAAAAGCAGGGGGTTCTGCTATGCTGCAGACAGAATGTAGGCATCCATCAGCCCCCCTCGTCGCTATGGAGAGCTGCTCCCCCTCTCCAACCCCCTTTCCCTGCAGCTCTGCATGCCTGTGCAGGGAGGGGTTTGCCGAGCAGCAGGGGGAAGCGCTGTGGGTCCCCTGCGCGCAGTCCCGAGTGCTTCCCCCTCCTTTCCCATCCCTCCCTTGGCACACCTGTCTGCTCTTCTCCCTACAGCGTTTCCCGGCCCTTCCCGTTTCCCGGGAGAAGGGGCAGCCGGGCTGACGCTGCTGCAGAGGAGCAGCAGGCTGCTTTGGCCAGCAGCGTGGCTGGGCTCCGCGGCCCCTGGAATGAGTCCCTCTGGGGATGCAGCTTGCAGCAGAGCAGCAGCGGGCATCATGGTACCGGGAGTGGGGTGTGCAGGGGACAGATTCCCCCTCCCTCCTCACCTCATGGATATTTTGGGTATCCCAGTACCCCACGGAGGGCACTGGCCTCCATTTCCTAGCCAGGTACCTCCTCTGAATACCCAGCCCAAACTGGCACAGCTTTGGGGGTGATGGGCATGCTCTTTGCCGTGGCTTAGCTGCTGTCCCCTGGTGCTCCTGCCCAGCTAGGAGGGATGTTTTCTTGCTGGAAACAGTGTGTTTCATAAGCTGGGAACACCGTGTGCCCTGCACAGACAGTGGAGGGGCCCTGTGCCGAGCCTGACCCATTTTGGGGCGCAAAGCTCTTGGGAGCACCTGAAAGGGCCTCCCACTGCCTGGGGCTGCCCTCGGTGCCCCTTTCCCCAGCTCCTCTGCGGGGAGGGCAAGAGGATCAGCCGCACTAGTTCCATGGCATGTCTCTGTGCTGCTGATGCTGCTGCAGCGTGGGGATGGGAGCAGGGAGCAGCTGTTTCTCCCATCGTCTGGGCAGGCCCAGGTGCGCTGCCGGCCCTCGAGGAGCACGGACGTGCCTGGAGATGCCTTTCCCCAGAATAAGATCCTAAAGCAATGAGCTGCTGGCAAGGCGGCAGGCAGAAGGCGTGCTGAGAGCAGGGTTTAGAGGGGAGGTTTGGGGGTTCACACCTGCCAGGCTGTGGACTCAGGCTCTGCACAGGCTCTGGGGGTTTCTGTGTCGGGTTTTGGGGCTGCTGCTTTTCTTCAAGGAGAAGAGACCAGTAGGATCTGTGTTGTTGCATACTGGTGTGGTGTCCCCTGGAGGAGGTGACGGGTTGCTCCCCTCCTGTCCAGGTCCCACCTGGTGATGATGACAAGAAGGGTGCATCTTCCTCTGCATCTCCCTACTGCTATGGCAGGACCCTGCCACCAGTTCCTTGATGCCCCATCTCTGACTACTCTGACACCTACCCTTCCACTTGAACTGCTGCCTCCAACTTCTGTTTGGTGTTATTCCTCTTTTGTGGGTACTTCCAAACTGTTTCTCCCTCCTTCAACAGCACCCCTTCCTCACTCCCTCTCCAGCACTCCCCATCCCTCATGACCCCTTCAGTGGAGAAGCAGGAGCAGCTTTGGGCATCCTCAGGAAGGACTGATGTCCCCTGGCAGGATTGTTTCAGGATGCTGCTGCCAGCTGACAACACTGTGAAGTGATCTTTTCCCCTGTGGTTCACACCCTTCGATGCGTGAGCGTGTGTGTGTGTTGCGGGTGATGGAATGACTGTAGTGATGCTGATGTGTCGCTGTTCGTTTTGGCCGGGGCCCGGCAGGGAGCAACATGGTGCAGTCGCTCTCAGTTTTGTTACTGGGGAGTTTGCAGAAAGTGAGCTCTTCCCTGACGGAGCCTCTGAAGCTGTTTGGCATTGTTTTAATTCCTCATCCCTCTCAGGACACAGCTTTGGCACTGTCTCAGGGTGGACAAGACGATAAATCCAGCTCTAGGGAGCTTGGTACTGGGTCAAAACCGCTGCTGCTATGTGGTAGAAAATGCTGATCCTGTACGAACTCACTCTGCTGCTTAGATTTGTTTAGAAAACAATGTTGGCTTAACTCTGTACTGGCAAGGTTTATGTTGCACTGGGTAATATCTGTCTGCACAACTGTAGCTGGATGCTGGCTCAAGTGTTTGTCCTTCCACATCTGGCACCTTCTCCGGATTGTGTGAGCTTTGGCTAATCTGACAGATGTAATTGCACACTGTAGCCAGCCAGGTTCAGTCCCTCCTGTTGGGCAAGCTGGTTCGAAAGAGGGTTGAATTACTGTCTTAGCAGGGGGCAAGCCATACCCCACACCAGGCATCTGCCCTCCCCTTTCAGGAATTACAACAGCTCTGGTCTCCTAGGTGTCTTGAGAAGTGATGCATGGCAAGGCAGAAACCCAGCTTTCTGTAGGTCTGTCTCTCCTAGCACCAGCCTGGGGCCAGGGAGATCCTGGAGAGACAAGTATGTCCTCTGGCTGGTGGCCACATCTCTGCCTGGCTGTCCCCAAGGGTTTTTCAGCAGTGTCTCACACTGAAAAGGGCTGTCCACTGTCCTGGAGAGCATGTGTGCAGATGAGAGGATGCCAGCGGCGAGGAGGACAGGCACCATGCTGAAAAGGACGTGTTGTGTCAACAAGAGGATGCTGCTCTCTAGCCTTGACCATCGCACAGCCCCACGGTCAGTGCATGGGGCCTGAGAGAAGTGTTATCTTTCCTCATAGGATCATGTTGGCAGGAAATGGGGTTACACCATGGTGGAAAGTGAGGCAAGGTGCTCATATGGGACAGAGTACAAGCAAAAACCCTTACTGTTATGGCAGGGACTTTTTCCAGGTTGGTCACTCAGGTGCTTGTGTTTCTGAGGGAGGCTGAGTTGAAGGGGGGAAAGGGCAGGAAGGTGGTGAGGGGTGGTTAATGTCATGCTTGTGTGTGGACATGTGTAAGTGTCTGGTGATGAGGAGGAGCGTTTGCTGACCAGGTTTTGCAGTCCGAAGCCAGCTTTACTTTAAAGCCCAGCAAGATTAACTTTTGGGGTTGAAGGCAAGAGATGATACTGCCTACAAAATTTCATTGCTGAGGACTCCTAAATACTGATCACAGTGAGAACTTTCACTGGTCACTATGCTGTGCCTCAGTTTCCTCTACCTTTATGTGGGACAGGCTGTCACACAAACACTGGTGGAAAGGAGTTCAGTGGGGAGGAGGGATGTGAAGGGGTGCTTACTGTTTGCGTGGTGCTTCGGGCAGCACAGAGGGGTGCTGTGGGGAGAGGTGCAGCCTATGAACTCTGCTGATGTTCACAGGGGGCTGGATGCTGGAGGAGCATCCGTAATGACTAGGGTGCTGTGTGCCAGGATCGAGGCAGCGATTCACTCAAGCCTCTGTTTGTTTGGGAAGAGAAAGGGAGTTTGTGGCTTGTCACTTGGGAAACAGAGTGGGGATTCAGTGGTGGAGGGCAGGCTTCTTGGCTGGGCCTCCCCAAGCATCCACTCTGTTTATCTGTGTATGTGTTTCGGGGGAGAAAAAGGGACCCTAGTACAGGCCATGACTAGTGGCCAGCCATCCCCAGCCCTGTCATTTCACCTCCCCCTTGTATCCCCTGTGCAGAGAGGACAGGCTCAAGATGCACACACGTGACAGACCCATAAGCATAAGAGGAGGGAGAGAAGTAAAAGCCTTCCTAGAAGAGCAGCTGGATGGGCTTCATGCTACTTCCCTGCCTGGCTTAGCCCACATGTGGTAACATGGCATCTGTGTCCATGCTGCTTCATCCCAACCCAAGCAGGCACCTTCAGCAGGGTTGTGCCTGGTGTGTGAGGCTGGGTCACAGGCTGGAAGGTCATGTTGAGCTAACTCAGGAGATGAAGAAGACATCTTCCTCCCCTGAGCTCCTCTTCATCTCATCCCCGCTGTGCTTCTTCAGGTGTGAGCCCTGCCTTGTTTCTTGGAGGTAGAGACCTGCAGGTAGTGGAGGAAGGTGTCATGTCAGGAAAGGGGATTGTGAGGCCCATAGGAATATGGAGGGAATGGAGACACTGAGAAAGAGGAAAGACTTAAGAGCAAATTGGCAGAAGCAGCAAATGAAGGGAAGGGTGGAGAGGGAAGCAAGAAGAAAGCAGCATGTCCCTGTGGTGATTATGTGGTGTGGAAGTCTCTTATACGGACACTTCAGGCTAGAGCTCTACCTGACTATTTTCATGCTAGGCATGGAGTGTGGCAGGAGAGCCAGCTCTGCATGGGGGACCACTCATCTCCCATCTACCTTCTTAACACAAGGAATAACCAGCCTGAGATGCTCTTCTCCTCCTCTGAGCTGTCTTTTGTGGATGTTCCTCTGCTCCTGATATGGAGGAGGGAGCATGGCCGAGAAACCCCTACTCATGTCCTCTGTCCTCCTGGTCCTAGCCCTGTGGAGTCATAGGTGAGTGTGCTGCCCAGCACTGCTGGGAATTGTCTTGCTCTGTACTGGAGGGATGTTGGTGATGTCATGGAGCCAAAGACTTGCCTTTAGACTGCTTATGGCCACATTACTTCACACAGGGAATGAATTCAATATGCTACATGAAGCAGATTTTTCTCTACACTTGCACCATCAACATGTCTGATAAGAACTGGATAGCAGCAAGAGGTATTAACAAGAGGTATTTGTGGAAGTTTCTACCTCTTGTATGAAATATCCTTGAGAAAGTATCTGTCAGGTCTGTGCCAGGTCTGTCACAGGGTAGGTAGATTTCACGCAGGAGTTCTTAGTGTCATTTTGATGGGAGTGTGGCTGATTCCAGAAGCTGGATTACCTGCATTATCTTGCAGACAGGCTTGCAGGTGAGTGTGTACCCATGGCCAGTCATATGTTCACTGTGGTGTGTTCACTGCGACACAAACTGTGGGTGCTTCTGGCCCATGTTAAGCTTCCTCCATATCCCCCTGTGGCAGGACCAATGGCCCATGTGGCTTGAAGTCAGTGGCATATCAGGGCCCCCAAACTGTGCCCTTATCTGAACTCCCATGCCTTTTAAAGCCAGCCAGCATGGTGACAGCTATCAGGAACCAGCCCAGCACAAAGAGAAAAACACTCATATAATGGGGCTACTTATTTGAGTTCCCCAGCATTTCCCATTGCATTTCATGTCTTGTGGCTTATTCAGTTGAAAGGCAATCAATGGAGCTAACAGCTCAGCATTGTTCTGCTCACCTTCTGATTTACTTCTTTTCATCCTCGCTGGGTTTCATCTCCTCCCGGGTTCATGCATCCCCCAGCACTGAGGTCACTTTCTTTTTATTGCACTTTAGGCTGTATATAATCAAGCTAGCTCTGTTTCTGCCTTGAATCTTCTGGGGTCAAGATGGAAATCACTCTTCAGCAAGAGACCCAAACAAATGAGCAGAAGTAGCCTGGTTGGTCAGAACAGGGTGGAAGTTATCCAAGGAAACTTGCACTGATCAATTCCAGTCACCTCCTGTGTTTAAAGTGACTCAGTAACTCCATTTTTAGGATGTTGCTGGGGAGCTGAATTCTCTTATGATTTCTCTTATATCGGCTGTCCCTACCAACGGTGTTTGTGAGATTCTTTGCCCATATCTGCTTAGATGAGCAACTGATGGAAACCATGCTGGTAGAATAATGGGTGTTGGGACAAAGCCAATCATAAAAAACCCCAAAACCCACTGAGTAAAACACAAAGCCTCTCCCCACCCTCCCTTTCTCCAAACAATAAGATATCAAGTCCAGATGGTTAAATCCGAGAGTTTGGAAGGAGCTTAAAGTGATTGAGCTGCTAACAAAAATATGCAATCTCTTGTGAAAAAAAAAAAAAGAAAAGCTACTGATTCAGGGAATTGGAGAACACCAAATGTTGTACCTATATTTAAAAAAGGGCTCCAGTGATGATCCGGGGAATTAAAGATCAGTAAGCTCTGCATCTGTATCTGGTGAACTGGTGGGAATGATAATTAAAAAGCACTGCTTGAAGACATCTGGAGGATTGTGGTCTGATAGGGCCTAACCAGCACGGGTTCGGCAGAAGAAAACTGCATCTTGCTAATCTCCTACAACTCTTTGAACGTGTCAATAAAGCAGAGGATAAAGGAGAACCGATTGATATAATGTATTTTGACTTCCGAAAGGCTTTTGAAAGATCCTGCACAAGAGCTGCTAAGGAAGCTAAGTAGTCAGTGAGAGACAAAATATTGACATAGATCAAAAACTGAGTAGGAGACTGAAAGAATGAGGGGTTCAAACAGTCAGGTTTCACTGTGGCAAAAGGTTAACGTGTCCTCCAAGTTCTCTTCTAAATCCCATGTGGTTTAATGTATTGTTTAATGAATTGGAAAGGTGGGAGGAGATATATATATATACTGTATAAAAATCTGCAGGTGAGACAAAGTTATTGAGTTGGCTGTGGCCAGAAGGAGCTGTGAGAAATGCTGGGGAAGGAGAGCTAAGTTAAATGAATGTGCTGTGCTCTGGCAAATGAAACTCAGTGTTGGTACATTCAAAATAATGTGTGCTGCAGAACAGACTCATGACTTCAGATAACCCCAAAGGTCGTGAGTGAAGGGTATCAGCCAAATGAAAGTGTGGGCAAATGTCAGGGAGCTCTTTGGGGAGCTCTGACCTGTGCCACGCTGCCCTTGAGCAGGCAAAGTAGCTGGTTGGCTGCAGAGGCAGTGGGTAGAGAGAACTCTGAAAGAGCTGAGATGCTGAGGCTCTCAGTACACCTGCGGTGCTGCCTCATTTGGAATTGCATGCCAAACTGCAGTCAGCCTCCTTCTGAAGGGATGCTGGAGACTTGAAGGGGCTTGTAAGTGGGACAGTAAGCCTCTGAGCCCATCCAAGTTAAGAGATGGAGGAGATAATAGAAGTTGCCCGTGTCAGACAGCAGAATGGGAGTGGATGCTGGAAGGAAATGAAATTGTGAGACTTGTGAGTACACCAGTCCTTCCTTTCCTCATGACACAGGAGTGATATTAAAATGTATGGGATTCAGGTTCACAAGGCTGTGGAGCTGTAAGTCATGAGATTTTGTCAGGACCAAGAATTTAGGCACAATCAGGCTTGTGTATTTTTGTGAAGAGCGAGAATGCATAAATGAGCTTTAACTACGGATGAGCTCAGTTTTGGAGCCTGAACCTTGAAGTTCAGTCTTCAAACTCTATATTAACTTTCAACTCATAGCAACAAATAAGAAATTGAAGATAGGAGCACATTGTCCCTCATCTGTCTGCTTTGAAGTTTTTCCACCTCTCTCCCTTCCCCCACCCCCAAAATCTGTTGATATCTTTCATGATAATCAGTGTGGACATCTCTGATCTGCCATGGTCATTCGCCAGCTTGCACCATATCTTATTAACATCTGCTGGGACAAGAGCATTGAAACTCTCTTCATATCCCAACTTGTCCTAACATCACTTGTATTCAGGAGCATCCTCAAGCTCAGGGAAGAATGGGGTCAGATTCATGGTAACTGTAAGAAGCAGGGTTTTCAGCCTCTGATTTTGAACTCAGTTCCAGTGAAAATGTAACAACATACCCAGAGAAATGCAAAGCCACCTGGACAGGAGAAATTGGCTGAGAACAGAAAGCTCAGCTAGAAAGTTCCTGGGAGATTGCTGATGCTCCCATCTCCTGCCTGAGCACAGTCCCAGTTCTTGGGACCATTATACAGGGTGCTGAAGTAATTGTTAGAAGCTTGGCTAACTGTTCCTGTTCATGGAGCTTGATTTCTAGCTATTAGTGTGTAGCACACACAGATCTCAGACTCCTCATAAGTATGTCTCCTTCCTGGACAGCCCCCACGGTGTGAGTGAAGTGATTCCTTGCACAGAGAGGTGTTTTTAAGGCAGGAAAACAAACACTGAGGGTCATCTCTGTGTGCCACTCTTTGCTCGATCTGGGAGCTCTCTTGTATTCTCAGACCTATGATTTGTTTTGGTGGGTAGCCTGGAGCTACACCCACAGCAGCTGATGTGGATAGAGTGGCAGCCTCCATGCTGTCGTCTCAGTTTGGAGAGACCTGGGGTCAGCATCACACCTTTGAATGGGTTTAAAAGCCAGAGGGAATTCTGGCAGTGTCACAAAGCTGACTTTGTCACAGCCCCTGCAAACCTCTGGGGTGGACAAGGCATCTCCAGCACATCTCCTGGAATCCGGAATTCGGGAGCTGCGGGGGCTGAGAGACGCTGACGTCACCCCTGCTGCGTGCCAGCAACCCCAGGGCTTTGGAGACGGCTTGATCACCACTACTCTATTACAGCACCTAAAAAGACCTCTGGGATCGGAAGATGATTGCATCTCTCTGTTCTATTTCAGCAACCAATGAACCTCCAGGGCCAAAGGATAAATGCACCATCTCTGGAATATTATAGCATTTAGAAACCTCACTCACTGACTCACAGCTGTCTTCACCCTCCTTTCCCCACCTTAACTTGTCTTTGCATCCAGCCACCTTCTCCAGGGAGGTTTAGCTGGATAATCCCTGTGCTTTTACAATACCTGGCCATGTGCAGCGCTGAGATGAGACCGCACTGCCTTTTCACTTGGGGAACATCGCTGTCGTGATGCATTTTCTAGCCCTTTGCTCTACAAGTGCAGCAAGGGACCACTGCAATAGACCATTTGCACTTGTAATAAAGTATCTGTGAACCTGTGGTGCTGCTCCACTGTGACAGACAATCTGCTCTTGCATATCACAGGGTGGAGGCTCTTCTCACACTGTTACGGATGCTTCAGAAGACAGCTCAGAGCCTGGGAATGGCCATGGAATATCAGCAACTGGAGCTTACTGACAGGAAGGAGGATAGTTTGAATGTCCAGTCAGCGATCCTGGCATTTAGAAAGCACAAATTAATTTCTCAGACACCCTAGAGAGGTGGAGTTCTGTCATGTTACAGACCCGACTTGTAGATTCTGGGGAAAATCCTAAAAGCTTTTGGTAACAGAGGTTTTAGTGAGTTTAATGCCGATGGAATTAAAAGTCTCTAGGCACTCGTGAATGGATTTACATCAGGGAGATTAGGAAAGGGAAAACATTATTGGTGTCCAGGAAACCCAGGAGAGCAGCTGTCAGCTGGTTCACGTGGAAGATTCCCCAGTGGGCAGGCACCCTGACAGCCAGGCAGCACACACGTGTGCACCCTGTCACACATGAACATTTACAGGGGGGGTTTGCACTAGCTAGGGACGCAGCAAACATAAGTGAACACGGTAATGGACTCTTCATTTTGGCTGGCGTTCTCTAATGAAAAGACCCATATGCCTCACCCAAGTGCTGCTGGCCTTTCCCAGTGTGTTTGTTCCTACTGAGGAGCATGGAGAAGGAAGACCTGTCCTCAGATTCCTGCCTACAGAGAGGCACTGAGGTGGAAGGACTGCAAAACAGTCTCTTTCATGGATGTGTCTTTTACTGTCTCCTTTCTTCCCACCAGAAACGCACCTGGTATGTAGCTGTGAAGTGTAACTGTAAAGTGCAGTTAACGGGGAGAATGGACAAGATCTTTGTGGGAGAATTTTGTGAGGTGTAGTAAATTCACAGTGGATTTTGTCCAACTCACAAAATCCACCCACACCAACTTGTCTGAGAGCAACCTAGGGAGGTGTCACTATATGCTGGCCAGGTTCTGTTCCTTTCACCAAAGCCTCAGTGTTTGACACTGCTGGAGAAACCATCCTAGGGCCAGATGGCCCTTGCCTGTGCTCTCAGGTAAGACAGGCATGATCGTGGTGGGGGGGATGGTCTTTTGTAGACTTCTCCGCTGGGGTTGGGTTGCCAATACTGTGCTCTCTGCTGAGGGATCATTGGGGCAATAGAAGATAAGATTTGAAGAGACCTACAGAGAGAGTGAGAAGGGTTTTGGCCTTAAGTACATGAGCTCCTTACACTCCTCTCAGGAAGGCTCTGAGGGCTGATTTGTCTGCTGTCCCTCTGTTATCCCTCTCCAAAGTCCTCATCATTTGTTGGTGCATCTTGTTGAGAGCAGAGATCGGGGTTAATTCACTCTGGTTTTCTCTTAAGTGGGACATCATCAAGCTGAGGACTCCATTCAAATCCTGCTTCAAAGATCTTTATCTCCCCTGGAAGCCTAGGAGAGCTGGCTGGGAGATCAGGCTTTGCTAAAGCAGGGAGCTCCCTGCCCCAGGGACGGTGAGCAGGCGGGTGAGCAAGGTGCCTTGCTACAGCAGGCAATAACCTGACTTTATCAACTAAGTGCTCACAGAAAAGCCAAGTGCAGAATTACCCTTCCTTCATCAGCTGAAGATGATGCCCTCTCCACAGCACAGAGCAGTGAGCTGGGATTCATTCCTTCCTTCTTCCTGTACAGCATGGGTCGCTGTCTGTTGACTCTGGGGGCTGGGT